>JABRWK010000035.1:167684-182447 GCA_013372445.1 Hypothenemus hampei | reverse complement strand
CTACAAGGGTCCGGCCGACACTAAAATTCTTATTGAATCCTTGATAAAACATATTCAAATCCAACACAACAAATATCAAATGGAAATACCCGTTTACCGTTTATATTCTATTAAAGTAACACTACTAAAATAGTAAATATTTGCTGGAAATTTAAAAAATCACTACCGACCGTTCCTTTTCGCTCGAAATGGAGCCGTCCTACTTCCATTGATGACAAGGTAGGCACGGTTCCCGGCAGTCTGTGATTGGCCAGTGTTTACTATGCATTCATGTTCGCCCACATAACGATTTTTCGTCTTTGTCACACGCAGTAGTTGCATAACGTACATATAACAAGTTGCCACTGCCTTGGACAACGATACTGATTCGCAATGTTGCCAAAATGTTTACGTCAGCCTATTGCTGATGGGCTGGAACTGTTTTTATGCATATCAAACAAACGAAATATTATACTTTGGTAAAGGAGTGACAGATATTGTTTCATTGTAGATATAGCAGACCGGGAAATAAAGTAAATTTAAATTTATTTAAATATTCTTAGTAATTCTTCTGTTGTGACAAAATGGCGAATGCAATATACTCATATCGTATAGTCATACTACGTGATTATACTATAGAAAAATACTATCTACTGACACTAACTAGTGTGAACCAGTATGTTTGAGCTGAGTATGGCATTTTTCATGTTTTCTTGAATGAGAGAAGCAAAATTATTGTATTTATAATATATCACATACCATTGAATGAGTTTAGTTCCGCAATATCATCAAATTTCTTCGGTACAGAAGGATATGATATATATATTTACAAACTGACGCAACACCCCAGTTTAAGACAATGATTCTGAATCATTTAATTAATTGTTTCAATTGTTCTTGACTGTTTTTTGCACAGTTGTCGTGTAAAACTATACCTATTCTTATTTATGAATTCAGTTTCTGTCGTTTTCTTTGAGTTCTGAAGTCTAAAGTGATATATAATAACTTGAGATTATATCATCTGGTGTATTTGCATGTTCTTTCCTTTTGACACGTGGTTCTACTTTATCAAATTTCAGGTCCAGAAATAGTAAATATCTATTGAGTTTTTGAGATTTCCTAAGTGCAATATTCAGCAGTGTTTTTATTTGGCAATTTTTCGAAATGCTCTGATACCTGATCTAGGCTGTGTTGCGTCCAATGTGCGCCCGAACTAAGGTTGGCGTGCACCAGGTTAGTAACTCTGACCGACGCTTTCGTTGCTCATTCTAGATCACAAGCCAAACTTTCTTGTTTATAACTATGTATAAACGTTTTTCTTTAACAGCCAATTCCTTTCTCATCTATTTTCTTAAAATGTTCGATGAATCTTAACTTCATTTTTTCAGCCCTAGGTTCTTTGGACAATCCACGATGCTTGCAAATACAAGCTAATTCCTAAATATGAAGAGATTTGTTCTGTATGCAAATATGATGCAAAAACATACGATAACATCTAGAAACGAATACTTTATGACTTCTTACTTACTTGCTTGTCTTTTTACTTTTGAGGTCCTGAAGATACGGATCGGTGGAACCAGATTTTCTATACAGCTACACATCCAATGTGCCTAGCTCAACTCCATGCTAAAAGTAGAGATTTAGAGTATCAAGAAATATATTAAAGCTCTAACAAGCAGTACCTATAAAAGAAGTCCTTCGATTTTACCAATAATTATTTTTCAAGTTGTTTATCTGAAATTGAACATTTAACTGCGCAGAAAAGGTTGGTAATTGTTAAGTCATAGAATTATAAAAATAACTTTAAACAATTCTTATGTAATGTCACCTTTGAAGCCAAATTCTCATATATGGGATCTAAAGCCCAGACTTTTTTTGCGAATATCGCATATAGAGCTGAAAATTTTATATATTATTATTTTTTAAAATATTCTTGCAGAAGAGCTATTAGTGGGATCGCCAAACTTGCACACGAGATACTGGCTCGAAGCAACAATAGTTTAATTGGGAGTGGGCAGCGGCAGCCATGAAACGAGCCATCAAAACAAATAAAGTTTTAAACCTTCAAATAGTTGCCTGGTTTCAAACCATAGTAACATCAATGGTCACACTGACTCTGAGAATGAATGTCATGTTGAGATTTGTGTTTGTTCACTTGCCTGGTAAAAGGCAAAACTTATATGGCTTTCTTAAGATTAAGCGGCTGAGGTCGTTGAAAAAAAGGAAATGTAGTTCAAGTTTGCGTCATCTAATTTATGAACATCTCAACTAATTGAAGAAGGAGAATGACTGCAGAATATTACAACATATCACTGGAAATACTGGTTCATCATTCCGAATAGAATGCAGGGCTTATTGTTAGTCCAGATATTAAACTCTTGCTATCCAAAATGCTTGTTTGTATATGGACGGGTCCGACACGGCACTCAAAGAGGAGTTTGAATTATAAGAATATGGAACCAATATGAAATTATATATTTCGCTGTATCTGCAGCAAATCCTTGTGTATTAGACCAAGATCAAAGGCGCTCATAGCTTGTGCAAAGGAAAACTTCATGAGAAAATTTTGTTCAATAAGTATACATATAGTCTGTAAGCTTAATATTCTTGTCAATTAAAAACTGTAACATATGGAACATTATCTGGAGAAGTACAGGCGGCACCTAACATCTGCAAAGATTTGCTTCTCTAATTTCTCTTTTTTTTTGTGGTTAATGCACTAAGCTATTGATCTAAATGTTGTCCTACACGTTTTCCTTTTTCGAGCAAAATAAAGTTATTAAAACGATTCTAACATTTTTAAAAGTGCTAACTGTGATGATTTTTCTTGAGAAAACAAATAAAAAACAAAGATAAATCTCAAAAAAAAAATAAAAATTTAATAATGCTGATAGAGTCAAATTAATTTAAACAATTTTATCATAAAAGTATTTAGTAATACAGACTAACATTGCACGACATAAAAATAATACAAAAACAGTTTTGTTCGTTCCAAAAATTGTACATCAATCATTTCTTAAAATAAACTCTTATTTACTCATAATAACCTAACGATGTGAACAATATTTACAACTTTTAAAGACTTTTTTTTCATAACATTTTCATATAAATTGAACACATTTCAGGGCTATAAATAGTAAAACTACTCGAAAATTGCTTCAAACTATTGTCTTAATCTTCATATTTTGAAAAAAAAGCTTCAATTGTTTAAGAATTTACCTATTAAGCTAGTATCACATCCGATTTCAGCCACACGACTATTATTGTTCAGTACGGACGATATAATTTTTTCATACTATTATTACTCTTAACATTTATTTATAATTCTTATCAATTAATAAAAGCTACAAAATAAGATTGCTCTTAAACACATAAGAAAACTGTAAAAATTTTCATGCTTTTCAAAGGCACATAATCAAACACAGAAGAACCACTTCTGGTATATTCTTGTACCTAATTTTAATATCACAGTCATGTGCAGTACATCCAAGACATGTTACATAGCGGTTTCCAAAGGTTGGCTTTTCCATTTTCCAGATTCTCCAATGGAATGGGGAAACACTTCATCTTCGGGTGTATAATCGAAATTCGTCTCCAACAAAACCTCACTCTTTGCCCTAGGTCTAGGTTTCGGTTTCGTAAACCCTTCTGTTGCTTTCATTTCGGGAGAGCTATGAGGATGAGCCAATCCCACAGTGTTATAATCGGGACTATAAGACATTTGTGCTAATTGGTCTGAATAAGTAGGAGAATATTGTCTTGGAGGTGTTGGAGGTTTAGGAGGTAAGCGTCCTGGTTTCAGAGGCATTCGGGGATATTCATGATAGTTATCACGTAACGGTAACGTATCTGTGTTGTAATAATCATTTGGAGGGTATTCGTCCACTATATTAGAAGCATACGGTTGAATAATAGGGGTTTCATCATTAATGGAAGACTCGTCATGAACACTTCCAGCTGCAGATTGATAGTTACTGTTTGAAGCGAATGTAGAGTTATCTTTGAAACCCTCATTTTTGAACGACAAATCGAATGGTCCGGTAGGTTTAGCGTATTGATTTTCAAACCGAGAGGGAGTTTTATGATAAACGAAAGTTGGATTGGGATTTTGAGACTCGTATGCGTAAGACTGGTCATCTTCTATTGAAGAATTGAATGCAGATTTTTCCATACTATCAATCGAGCCATTGGTAATTATCTTCTTGTAGTCGGAAGAGTTTTTGGTTAAAGTGTCTGTGGATCTTGAACTCTAAAAAAAAACAATAATTAAATACATTAATATAATATACTCGTATAATACAAGTACATTAAACTAACGTTTTTCATTTCGGGTCATAATAGACCTTAAAATTTTATATCTAAAAATTAATGTGTTTCAGTACGTCATTTAACGACGTCGTCTAGACGCACAATATACCATGCTGTATAGAGATTCTTAATTCACCCTAATAAGTATTTTCTTAAATAATAATTTGCCTATATGTGAAAAGTGTGTTAACTTTTTGGAAAATATACGGTTATAAATATCAAGAAACTTTTTAAAAAGGGAAAATAGTAGCTGCCTTACCAATTGATTAATTTTCTTTCGATAATTTGGATCAGCAAAAGATGTAGAAGACAATCCCACGGATTTAAGTGAATGTAAGCTCTGCCTGATGCTATTCCTCCTTTCCAGACGTTGAGCCTGCCTATATTTGGATTTATACCACCAAAACGCCATCACAATAACAATCAGAAATAAGGCTAGGGCCAGACTGCTAATTACTGCAATTGTTACGAAATCGTCGGCCAGTGGCATGATTCTTATAGTAACTTTAGGATCTAAATAAGGCGAAATGACATATATGTAAAATCAAATTGAATAAAATGTTCAATATAATACCAATTTCGCATATAAATGGACTTCTTCGTTGACAATCATCAACTTCCACTGTTTGAAAGGCAAAAATCGTACAATGATTAATCATGTCAATATGCTGCACCCATACTCGATCTGAATACAAGTACCACTGATACTGTCTTCTTAAAAAGTCGAACACTGGCATGTAATTGACATTACCAATGAGGTACGGCATTGAAGCATTATCAGCCTACAATTTGAAATAATTAAAAAATGAAAAGATAAAATTATTTGTTAGAAAAAGTCACCTGACAAAAAGCTCTTGCCTCCCAGAAAGTCATAGGAGCACCCACGTACATGTAACATGTCTCACCGACTAATTCCCAACCTGGAGGGCATTTGTTGCTTAAAATACTTGTGTTAGTGGGCCAAAACGGTTCGTAAACTACTTCCAATAATTTGGGATCGTCCATTTGATCACGTACACGCCCGCGAACTGCTAAAGTTGTATTGAACCCCCAGTAGTTAAATTTGGCATCGATACTGGTGTCCCACATTTGAAGAGTGCTAAAGAAAAATATGAATTAACAGATTTTAATGTAAGCACATTATTTAAACCAACACCGTGTAAGGAGGACAAGCAGCAAAGTCTTTTATTAATGCAGACTTGGACAAATTTAGGTGCAAATTTGCAACCCAAAACACAGTAATTGGAAAAGGTTGATTCAACCTTCACTTACCTGTTGAATTCGAATCTGCGCATGCAATAAAACAAATATTATTATTTGTCTGCAAAAAGTATAACATTTGTAAAAAGTTCAACTTACAATGATCGATTCACGGTGATAATTTCGTAATCATTGTCTGGATCGAAGAATATATTATCCACATAGTGTTGTCCTGCAGTTCCTGCTACAATTGTAGACTTACTTTCAGGTTTCAAGGCATAATTACTGCAAAGATATCATTTTAATTTATAAGAAATTATCAAATCAGTATATATTACTTATAAAAGCCGTTATGGGAAGTTGTCTGGTAAATATTCAACCGAACTTTATCGAACCCAGACACCTCTAGGTTCTGCAACCCTATGTTCCTTTTAACATAGTTGAATGTAAAGTTTGACAACACCTGTTTCAGTACTATGTTATTATGGTATCTTGCATAATTTCTAGTGAAATAATTTCGATATATGGTAACCTCTTGGTATGGTGACGATTTACGACCCTCGACATATAAAGTGGGTAAATTCGAGTTGTTCACAAAAAGATTGTTATGAATCCAACCTTGAAGAGATGTAGCCGAACCTCTTGAGTCTGCTTTTATATAAAGGCCTCCTTGATTTTGTTCAAGCAAATTACTCTGGAAAAAAAGAAAGATTATTTTTAACGTAATTGAAATTTGCTCATAAACTGACTCTGAAAAATAAGGTCTGCGTATTCTGGACATCCATTTCAATGGCAGATTTGCATGTTGTAAAGTTTCCATACAATTGTCTGCAGTTGCTTACAAATTGGTTTCTTTCCATAGTTATAATGGGATTAACTTCACCAGCACCCATATAAAGAATAGCGCCTTGGGTGTTGTTATTGATTATTGAGGATGATATATTGTGCTGCAAGTCACGGCCTAAACAAGTAAATTATTTGATAAAGTTCTACCTTCAATAAATGAAAAACTCTTACTAAAAGCAATTGCTGATATTGGCAGGGTAACTACTTCGGCAATGAAACCATGATCAGAAGAAGCTCCATTGGCAAATAATTTGACACTTAGACTTGGTAGTTTCGTGCGAAACAGCTTATTTTGATTACTAGAGGTCATGGTGATTGTGTCAATAACTAGAGAAGTTACATTATAGATATCGCCATCATACAATGAAACGAAATCAGGAATTCCGTGAGCCACGGAAGAATTAAATAGGTTGAATTGCAAGAACCTTAAGCCTAAAGGTTTAATATTGTAGGCACTCCTAAAGATCTTCACACAATTTACTGGATGATTGTCATATTTATAATACATTAACACTCGTTCTTCGACCACAATCTCTTTGTTGGTATCGCAAATATCTAGTAAACTGAACAAGTTGTAAGGAATGTTCATTCCTCTTAACGGAGTGAAACTGGACTCATCAGACTCTCTACCTTCACCGCTTAAAGATACAATATTTACACCAATTCCCAAAGAATGTTGAACGGTGTTTCCTCTTAAAATTATCGTTCCAGCTGGTGAAATTAGATTAATACCATGACTAGCTGAAGAAGACACCTGAACGTACTCAATGGTAGGACTTCTGATGATACTCTGAACTGCAGGGCTTCTTTCATTGTGCAAAATGCCAGCTCCTTCAATTTTTACGAAACGCAATGTAGATTCTGTAGTTTGCATAGTGGTATGTGTATGAACATCGTGAACTCGATGGGTGTAAAGCCGTTGTTCGAAATCTGGCTCAGCGAATCGGACTCCACCCCAAAAATTATACATTGGCGGCTTAGCTTTGTTGTTACAGTTGATAAAGACGAATTTACTGTTCCACTCACATCTATGTCTATGGCCAAATTGTTGACCATTAAGTCTTATTGGACAATCTTCGTAACGTCTTTCCGTTCCTAAAATCCCATAATAAAATTTAGCAAATTGTATAAGATTCTAAGAATTATTACCTTACCTTTACATTGCAATGGTTCAGGCCAAGTCCAAATTCTAGACAACGAGTTGCTATGAAAATCTATTCGTACACCAAAGTCGAAAAAGGCATTTAAGGAGTCAAAACCAAGATCTCTACACACAACTTCCGCGTTTCTTTCAGTAAATCTAGAGTCACACATAGGAATCCATTGTAGAGTAGTTTGGTTGAACCATTCCAAGAATCCTTCGTAGGGCACAGAACCCTCATCGTCAGTTGTACAGTCCCTATTTTGACACAACCTAAAAAATCAACGAATTGTCTTAGTTAACTCTAAATTTTTCTTCATTTACTCACCGTATGGTTTCTTGTCCAATTAACTCTAATTCTCTTTTTTCCCTTTTTATAGAGTTATCCATAAGCAAATTAGCCTTTTTTACTTGGGGCCTCATGATGATTTCATTTCCTTCATACCCTTCAGCTCTTAAAGTGCCTAATACTAATAAACCAATATTTGGAGCGAATTCCATAGTAACGCCTGGCTGAATCGTTAAAGTTACATTAGGCATTACAGTTAAATCATCATGAATTATATAAGGTTCCAGCCTGGATGTTAGTGTTAAGTCTTGATAAAGACGTCCTCTTAAACTGTTTATGTCGAAACTGTTATTAGTTATGTAAGTCAATGAATGACTGGATTGAAAATTCTCTTCCAAAAGGTAAGGTCTGAATTCGGCAATAGCATGATCGTTCCAATCGTCAAAGTCAAAAATTTTGGTTTGAATTTCACTTTCTACTGCTGTACCCCAATAATTTTCTCGGACATTCAAATATTCATTGATTTTGGCTGTTTTAATGCCAGCAAGTAATTCATATTCCAAAGTGTTTGAAGAAAAGAGATTTCTATTAATGTTGACCTTCTGGATACCCTTGAAACCGACAACGAAATGAGGATCTTGCACTTTTTGCAAAATGCCAAAGGACCTCATTAGAGGAACATATTTATTATTTCTTAATTCGTTGTACATGAAAACAGCAGGAATGCTGCCAATAATTTCAGACTGACTATTGCAGCTAAATAGCACTACATATTTGCAATTATTATCTAAATATTTGTTGTTCAGAATTAAAAGTTTCTTCTCCATTCCCTTAACAGTCAACAAACCAGTTTTGCATTTATTCTCCTTGAAAATATTTGATGTCAAATTCACCTCGGCAAAATGCCCGTCAATATCTATTCCAAAGTTTCTATTGTTAATAAATGTGTTGTTATCCATATAAAGAAAATGCGTGAAATTTTCGTTATATTGCCAAACGTATGGCAAAGCTATATTGAAACCATCTCCCTTATTTCTCTCAATTGTATTATCTTGAAGAACATAATGGAAGAGATTATTAGAGGCTCTCATGTCTCTGGAAAATTGATAGAATCCTTTTCCATTGTCCGCTATAATACTCTTATTCACCATAATGATTATTTGAGATAGATTGTTCCGATGTAAATCCCAATTTGGTGAGTGGACGAAAATAGCTTCATTTTGATTATGAATAATGTCGCAATTGAAAAAGTTTAAACTTTCATTTGAGTGTCTCAAAAAGTGATTTCCTAGCTCATCTAAATGCCTATTATAATATGAAGCTTGGACTCCATATACGTTATTCCTTATTACAGTATTTTTCACGGTTAGTGTTGGTACTGGACCCTGCACTCTCCTATTATAGATGTTCTGTAATGGAGCCCTAATAATGGTGAAGACCAAAACTGTTCCACCCAGAGCAGACGAACCGCTCGAATAGTCCAAAATAATTCCATGAGCACTAGAAGTGACCGGAAATACTGTTAAGTCCCGCTTAAGATTCCACACGTCTGAATTTAGATTGTAAGATAAAGAATCGTGGATAATAATATTTTCACTGCTACGATTCTCAATTGGATTTAATAGTTGGAGACCAATAACATAACCTGGTTCACAGGATATTTTATAAGAACGCTCAATATTTTCTCCATTTATGTTTGAAGTCACCAGATAGCGGGTTTCGCCTCGTTGAATCTCTATGTTATTAGCATCTGAAGTCGCAGGAATCATCAGAGGATCATAATGGGTTTCTTCGTCATTTTTCATGAACCATCCTGCTAATTCTCTTTGTTGCAAGCCAGTTAATGTTGGATTGTGTTCAATTCCTATATAGTTGTTTTCGATTTTATTGTTAAACATTGTTAATCCTAGTTGTTTAACACTGATTCCTGCTCCTTTATTATTAAGAAACTCAGAATT
Source organism: Hypothenemus hampei (assembly GCA_013372445.1). NCBI lineage: Eukaryota > Metazoa > Arthropoda > Insecta > Coleoptera > Curculionidae > Hypothenemus > Hypothenemus hampei. The sequence goes on along the minus strand of JABRWK010000035.1, from coordinate 172,726 downwards.
TTTAATGATATTCACGGAATCATCTGTGTAAATATTGGAATACATCACTCCAAGTCCATGATAGAAATTATTAATGATTCGAACATTTTCGAAGTTTTGTCTTGCGAAATCTAATTGCAATGCTGCTTTGAAACTATGACTAGCATAGTCCAGTAGACCGCTTTGTTCTACGGTAACGTACTGCAAATCTGAACGTTCCGCCAAGGCACCAAATCGAATTCCTGCCCAAGAAGTTTTGTAACAACGAATTCCTACGTCATTTTCATGGTCACAGGAATGGTCAAAATCACTTACAGTCTCCGCTCGGCATTTTGTGATATCCATATCATAATCTTGACAATCCACATTAGATAAAATTACAGGTTCACTTTTGCCAGCATCAGGTATGTCATTCCGTTCAATGTACCAGTCGTTAGGGTTTAAAACGTAACCCAACTGTTGACAAACCAATGCTGCATTTTCAATGGTCCACTTGTAATTACAAACTGTTCCCCATTGCTGATTAATTCTTACTTGCAAACGTCCTTCAGTTTCTGAAGCTCCTCCTACTAGTCTAATTGGTGTTTTCGATTCTATTTGTATTATTTCAGTTTCGGCCTCCAACATTAAAGCTTCAGTTTGGTAAGTGTCGTTTTCTGGTGGGTGACTTAAACTCTCCTTCAAAGTGAATTTAATACTGTTAGGTTCAATGCCTCTAGCCTCGAGCCGCCCTCCAACCATCATTCCAATAGAAGGTGGAAAACGTAAGGTAACTCCAGGTTCTATTGTCAATTTTCCTCCCGGTCTAATCGTAATATCACGTTCCACTGTATATTCACCCCTAGAAAGGGTTTCTTCACCTTCAATTTCACCTCCAACCTTATCAGAACCAGGAGTACTAAATTTAGGAATATACAATTGATAGGGATTAATTTTTGTAGTTAGAGGATGAGAATTATGCAGTAAGAACGGCACGAAGTTGATTTTTGCAAGGTTATAACGGTCGTATCTATGAAAGATACGATGATAGATTGCTTGGTCACTCCAGGATCCCAACCAATTATATGTGGCATTAATAATCTTACTTTGATCTTCTAGATGACTGCCAATTTCATACGTGGAAACGGGATTTTCAATAATGTTTCTAAATACGTCTACATTACTAGAACCGATTACCACAGGTGCAGCCACTCTGCTTCTAGGATTTAAATTACTCACAGAACCATCAAGAGGCAAAAAGGGTTCAGAAATTTTATTGTTTTTCACGAAATTTCTCGTAAACAACAGATATTGTCCATCCGCATATGGAGATAAGGCAAGATTGACTACGAAAATACCGGTATTGTTTAAAAAGTAATTTTGTTGAATAAAAATATCATTTTTAAGCACATTGAACTCCTCCAATGGTTTATTCTTTATGAGCAAAGCACCAAACGTTCCTTGTCTAAAATGATTGAATTCTATGGTGGCTTGTAGGTTAACTGCAGGATATATTTTCAAAGAAATTTTTTCATTTCCAATAAACTTATTGTGACCGATCTGCAAAGCTGTTAAATTGTCAGTTTTTTGCCAACAAGACAATATTTCTAAAGCGTCGCTTAAACTGTTTGTAAATGAATTTCCTGTGAAATTAAACAGAGCCCCTGGACCACAGTAGTTGCCATGTAACACTCCAATATCCAAATTCTTATATATTTCATTATATTGAACCGCAGTGGTTTGATTTATGAATAAAAACTCCGTTTCGGCAGTGTTATTTAACCAAACTGCTACTCCATAACCTTTGTTGCTGCTAATAGAGCTTCTAGAAATATTCCTGGATCCTCCTGTATAAGTTATATTGATTCCATCACCTTCGTTAAAACTCACTCGACTTTCTGTAATATTTATATCACCCACACCACTTGTAATATGAATTCCTGCGACATGCTCATTTTTGGAAACGGAAGTTTTATGAACATGCACTTGAGATCGTAAATTATCAACGGCGATTCCTCTTCCAATATTTTCGGAAACGTCTGAATTACTGACATTTATATCGTAACTTCTACTAAGACCAGACATTACTCTTAAAAATACTGTAGTATCGGTGTAAGCTTCAGCTTTAAACGTAATGTATATTTGGTTGCCTGTTGTTGTAATACTTTGTGGCCTAGTATTATTCCTGATGCTAATTCTTTGCAGAATTCTGTTATTCAAGGTCGAGCCGTCAAAGACTTCTAAAACTGCGCTGTCGTTCTTGACCGTGACTCCTCTAATGTAATCTAGTGTCAAAACATGCCCAAATCTTGTGGTAAAAACTTTATTGCAATTATGTTCAAAACGGCTTTGGATCGTCTGTTCTGCAAATACGTAGATTGGATAAACTTGGCTGGAAATTACAGCCACTTGACAAAAATCGCTGTAACCTCTTCTATCAGAATTTTCCTCGGGACGTTCCTCTGCTTTTACGTAACGAATACCGTCGCCGCCATTATCATTTATCACACAACCATCTAAAATAACATGAATTTGTATGGTTTAAAAATTCTATCAATTGCTGCCTTACCTATTTGAGCAAGACCATATGTAGAATTAATAAATATACCATAACCTCGATTATTCCTTATGGTGCAATTATTTATTCTAATGGGAGAACTTGGGTTACTGATGTTTAATCCATTATAAGCTGAACTGATAATTTCTAAGTGTTCCATTAATGGTGGTGTCCCATCTACTTGAATGGCGCTACTTGTATTATGATCTCTACCCATTCCAGCATAATAAATATTAGCATAACGTAAAACTGAAGCTGATTGCGGTGTGAAAAGAGTGTTGGATAATGAAAGATAATTTTCATTTTGAGCATTTTCAAAGCTGTAAAATTATAATATGAATTATTTATACTGTTGATGTTTTAGAACCAATGTACCTTATGCCCCTCCAATAAGGTTTTGCACTGTCATGCCTGGGCAAACATTCAATCCCAATATCAGGATGGTAATCGCATACACCCGAACCCATTTGATATAATGAAAATTGGCAGTCCTGCAAGGAAGCTTCTGTACCTGAGCATTTCGGTTCCTCGTAAAGAAGTCGTGATTTTAAAGGCATTTGCCTATTGAACCATTGAAAGAAACTTCCTCCCTGAAAACCCATTTGTCTACAGGCTGTTTCCATATCCGCAATGGTCCAGCTAAAGTATTTTAAAGTTTTAATTATAATTATAAGAATACAGAAGACTATAGACTGTACTTTTTTGAATTGGTGCAGACGCTTCTCCATTTGTCATTGACTTTAATTTGCAGTCTACCTGCTAAAATCGAAGGTCCGTCCACTAAACGAATGTCAGGGAATAAAATTACTTTCGTTTGACTTTCGTCTGCTGCCGTAAACACGATTCGGTCATCTTGTGTTCCCTGAAAATAACCAGTTTTTTAAAGGTTACCCAGTTATATCAAGGCATTTTGCAGATTGAATGTATGAATGATAAAATGCAATTGCATAAATTTTCCCTAGAAACTATAATGTGAGTGACATGACTCATTGAAACATGATGAATGAAACTACGAATTACTATCGAACGTTTCTAATCATAATTTTAAATTGAGAAATCGTGGTTTAAAAAATGTCCAGCTTTAATTGCAAGGTCAATGCAGAGGTTGTTTAAAGTGCAATTAAACTGAAACCGGTATGATTGTCTGATTCATTCACTGTTGGTCATGTAAGGTAACGAACCTCTGTGACTCTTGAAACGAAAGTGACGCCAATTAAGGTTTTCCTTTTTAGATTACGTGGGGTGCGGCTTGAGGTAATAATAACGAAGAAATTGATTAAATGGTTCAATTAGAACTAACGTTGTTACGGTTAAATGTGGTTCATTGTCTTTTAACTGTAACGGTTATCGTGGCTATGGTGATGATGATGATGGTAAAATCAGGCTAATTGGTCACAGTAGACTGGCATCTCATTAGCAGGAATATTAATGAAATGTTCAATATTATGCCTAAAAATAAATATTTTATTGTTGGCAATTATATGAATTATTTATAGTTTTATAGTTCAAAAAACAGTAACAAAAAAAAGATTTCTAGAAAAACAATGAAATTGATCCTTCCGACAGTAAATTAGTAAAATATTAAGTTTTATCATATGACCTTAAGAAGCGGTAACTTTAAAGTTGAATAAATGGTGAAGTTTTGTAAGCTGGCTATGGAAAACAGTCATTCGTCAGATCTGGGTGGAATGGATTTCAACAAAATTCCAGAGCTTTCAAACTACAGACTGCAAGAAGAAGCCAAACATTTATAACTTCAAGAATTAACTACTTCTTCGGTAGATTAATAAGAGAATGGCAAATAAACAATTTCAGAAGAAAGGTGGATGCAAGTAACCTTAAAACCAGAATACGAACATACACGATATGTCCATGAATGCCAGGAAAAAAGTAGGCTTCCAAAATGATGAGCTGCAGTGCTTGTAGGATTTTTAAAATTAGAGACTTTAAAAGTTGGATGAGTTTAAATTTCAATAAAATTTATGAGTCAGACGACCGGATATTGTTATAGAAAGGAAGAGAGCAATCTATAAAAAAATTTGCTAATCCACCGACAATTATTGGAAGCATTTATTAATCAGTAATGGCAAAATGAAGTCTTTAAAATATCAAAACAGTGTTAAACAGACGTACTATTTTCGGATATAATAGACGAACGTTTGTTTAATTGGTAATACATGATATCGACGGTGTCCAGGCCAATTGGTGTAACCCTCAAAATGCAAATTTTACAGTAGCGCCAAAAAACGTTCTTGATTGTGGTGTTTATGAATTCGAAACCAAATTTCTGTATTATTTCTGTAGGAATATAATAATACCCCTTAAATGAAAATACAGAAATTTGGTTTCGAATTCATAAAAACCACAATTAAAAACGTTTTTTGGCTCTACTGTAAAATTTGCATTTTGAGGGTTACACCAATTGGCCTGGGCACCGTCGATATGATCCACTTCGTATGATAATTCTATAACACTTGCTTGAAGATATCAAGAATGTTTGAATGGAAATGAGTAAGTAACTAGACTG
>JABRWK010000035.1:142421-167119 GCA_013372445.1 Hypothenemus hampei | reverse complement strand
TGCTTTCTGAGCTTTAGATGCGTTTTACTCGGAAACCGTTGCTCCTAGCGACTTCAAAGCGGTATACTTTTTTTAAGCAAAAAAGATAGGAGAATCGATTTTTGTAGTCCAAAATGGCATACAGGGTAACACAAAAAAGTTGTAATGGTTTAAAGGGGTCGAAATCGTCGCCGGTGGCGCCCTCTAGAAGATGCACTCAAATCGACCACAAATTTGAATTCCTCATCCTAAACAACCCCTGTATACAGAATTTCATGAAATTATTATGAAGCAGTCAAAAGTTATTAAAAAAAATAGAATTTAGTTTTTCAACTTTGACGCCCTGTATCTTGAAAACTAAACGACTTAGAGCAAATGTTCATATGAACTTATACACTTATTTTGCCATGCCCTATTCATTTCCAGGAGATTGCCCACATTTTTGGAAACACCCTGTATACTCACATCAACTCTGTTTTGTTATCATCAACCACCCTACAAGCTCTAATTTACAATATGCACTGGAATAGATTCAAAACACGTTTCGATTAATTGATCCAAGGAAGAATTTTCTTTCGACCCTTTTACTATAGCATTCGGCAGAGATACATTCGTACGCTATATTACTACCGATGTAATGTATTTGAATGAAGACCAATACAAATTATAATGTAATTGTTAGTTGAAAATGTATTTCTTTCGGAATCCTGGATTAATTGATTGTGAGATCCTAATATTTCTATCCCAACGGTTTCTTCAGAGAGTATTTGAAAGTACTATATCGCAAACAATTGACACAAGAAAAATTCAGAAGAAGTATATTCTCAAACATTCTAAAATTAGAAAATTTTAAATAGAAAAGGGTATCGGGCTAAAAATCCTTTTAAAGGTCTTGGAATCCCTTATATTTTGGAATATCAATTTTTTAAATCGGTCAAATCATAGTATTCCAAATATGTATTTGGGAAATTTTTTTTTAATAACAACACGATTAATGGCATTTTCAGTATAAAAAGATTTTTTCCCAAATATATCGAATATGAATCAACCGATTTTAAAACATAAAATTACAAGCTATAAGGATTCTCAAGGTCTATAAAATGAGTTTTAACTTGATTTCGCGCCTTTCCATTTAAGCTTTTTAAGGCATTTAATGGGAGCAGGAGATAAAAAAAAGTAAAATAATGTTGACACAAAAAGTTGTTCCCCTCAATATTTTTTGCATGTGCCAGCGATTTTAAAAAAATTGTATTCGAGAAACCCAGTGTGGAAGCATATTCTAACGATCACCCTGTATGTATATCCCCACATGATTAACCAGTTTTTAGTCCATTTAAAATGGTATGTACTTAAAACTGCAATTCGAATGGAACACTGCGCTAGACTTTGAGGAAGAATCTAGGTATAAATTAGCATAACAATAGACCTTGTGTTTTGATTTTGATAGAGATTCCATTTTAGATCGTTGAATAAAAATACTTTTAACTGCGTTTCTTTTCTTTACATAACACGTTCCATGACTGGACTCACTTACACCATGTATTCTAAAGATTAAATTGATAAAAGGAATCAGAACTTATAGGCCAATTGTTCTTCACTTCGAAAATATTAAAGGAAATAAAAGATAATTCGAAATTTTTAAATAAAAGAATTGTCGAGTTAAATGAAAGATATTCATTCGAAAACTCGCTACAGCATATTGTTCCAACAAAATGGAACACTTTCACATTATGAGAAACAAATAATAATGTTTTTAAATGGAAATTTTCCCTAAGATGGATAGGTGAAATGCCGGTATATTATTTGGTTAGTTCACTGGATTATCACCTTAAAATTTCTTTTACAGAAATTGCCTCAAATTTTATGTGTATGTATAGCAAATTGCTATTAGTAATGGTAAGCCAGATACGAGAAAAAAGTGAAGAAGGGTAGCTTAAAACTAGAAGGGTATGATTAACAAGACGGCGGTTTCACTTTGAATAATGTTTTTAAATTTATTTCCACTTTAATATTATTATATTATAACCGTAAATAATAAAAAAAAGGCGGATGCTATGATAGTTTTTTCTATTTACTTCAATACCTCCGAAGCGAAATATAATTAGCCAATATTTAATAAAAATAACCGCTAGAACGTTCGGTATTCCAGAATGGCGGGTGAACAATCTTCGTATATCAAATGAAAATTTGTGGAAACGTGACCATCGTATTGCAAAAATAACAAATTTCTTTCCGCAACACGTCTTCACGGAAATATTTGTGCAACCAAGCCTATGTAAGTTTCCGCCTTCAATAGGTTCTTCTTCACTGACTCGAAAAATTATAATCATTAATTCAAACAGGTAGAAAGAACCCAATGAGGGGATATTCTTTTTCAAGGACCCGCAGGTGTCTTGCGACAAGTGGTGCATACAAATAGGGACATTCGAGATCGCATGAAAAAAACCGTTTAAATAGGCTGAAGAACGACGTGAGTGTTCACAATACGAAACTTCTAAAAGTGGTTCTTCTTGTTCTATTTCCGACAGACTGACTCGGATGCCAATGACCCTTAGGAGATAGTACGGTACCACTTAAAACGTTTAAAATGAAGACAATGGATAACCTGGACGAGATATTTACTGTTAGTCGTGATGCCATTTTCTTTAACTAAAATTGTTACTTTTTAGCGCAAATTTCGTGTGCAACAGAGAAGTTTTGCATTTCCGACCTAATTTCTCTTTTTTTATTGTAAGTAAACGCTCCGATGAAACATTGCTTTTTGAAGCACAAACCATCGCATTAACCAGGGTATAAAATTGTGTAAATTAAAAGGCTTTTTACAATTGGGTTCTTACATCGCCTGCATACGTGACAATCAATAGAACAGACTCTTTAGGTGAAATAAAAAAAATACAAACAATGATTCACAATAATGTGGGTCAACGATTACGCAAACCGCTAAGCTGATCTAGAATACCACTAAAAGATGAAGCTTCAAAGACAATCGAAAAAGCTAATTTCATCTCGGTTATTAAATGGGGAAATCAACCACATTTGCACAGAAAAGAAATAATAGTACTTTCTTCGCTTTTAACGAACGAATGGCCAGGAATTTTATGTGGGCGGCAAAAAGAGTTCATGGGAATTTATTTATGTAAAACTATTGGTCTAGTTTACCATTAAGAGTAGTTGCTAATCTTAAGATGATAAAGGCAAAGAGGAAATAGTGGTACTTATAGAAAATTGCGAATAGTTGATTGGCCTCTTAAAAACAGGAAACTTACGTCGAATGAAACGTTGTAATGGAATTTGATAACTACTAAACCACGCATATCAATTGAGCCCATAAAATGCCCATTGTGTTACAGGATATTGGTTTGTTAACCCGATGTAATTTGATGAAGATGAAAGCATTAAAAAACACATTCTAATATTGATTCGGTGGCTCACCAATTAACGTGTTTCAATGATGATTCATCTGATAAGCGTAGTTTGTTATACAATCCAAAAATGACGCATTTTCATCAGAATTTCCACCTGGTTTGACATTATAATTATTTTTTCAATTCATTTCGAGTTAATTTCACATAATTTGTACCTGGTACTTGAGTTACCATAAACATAATTATTAGTGAAAAAATATATGCAATGCTTTATTAGCCCTGTAACCCAATAAAAACAACAATAACAAAACATTTCTCACACCAAACAATGGGATTATCATCACTCGTTTGCCCAACCACAATCGCGTATTAAATCGGAAAAGAAGTACAAGAAGATGGCTGAGGTTTGTTTGTAACAAAGGCGAAAAGAGTCAAGGACCAAGGTTTTTATAAGAAAGGGTTAAAACATCAATCTTATATTAAGGACTACTCACCTGAGCATTCAGTATTCCTCTAACAGAAATACCCACTTGAGGGTCAAATTTCACAATTACACCAGGTTCAATGAATAATTCGGCATTTCTTTCCACGATAAGGTCGTTTCTTAGCCAATAAGGGCTGCGACTTTTTTGAAATATTACACGGTTCTCAATGGTACCACCGGGATATTCTGTTACACTACTAATTTCACTATTTTCACTATTGTTCACAAAGTCCACTGGTGTAAAATCGTCCTGGCACAACACCACCGTGACCAAAAACAGGTAAGCATGGAAGGTTCCATGGATTTTAAACATGATTCGATTCGGTCATTTAAGGGGCACTGAAAATTAAAATTTAGTTTAACTCATTAATTCTTGGAAAAATTCAAATCAGCATCTAGTAACTGAAAATCTATCTGTCATTAAAACAATGTGACGTCAATAGGTACTTTTTGAAAAAAAAATGACCGTTATTAATTACCGTTAATTTCTTTGGATAGCCTCCCTTGTTTCTAAAAACTTTCACCACAATATGTCTTTTGTTCACATTTAAACTAAGAAAATCTCGATAGCATTGTCTTTGAAAACGACTACTCCCACCTCGTTGTTTGACGACCGAACGACGACTAACCAGCGTCTATTCGATTAATTGCACCTTAATTAACTAATTTTCTGAATGGTACCTTAATGGGAACCGGGTCAAATACGTAAATTGACGTTTAAGGGTACTTAAAGGGTCCGCTCCCGAAGGACCAACGTAATATTTCTTGCAATTCAAACGGTCGCAATGACCAGGCGCGTTTCGTCGTTTGTTTTCTCAGTCAAGCCCGCCCTCTCCCTCTCTTTCTCACCTGTCCACAGGTTAAACAGGTGAGAAGGTTGGGTTCCTGGCCGCCAGGAGGCGCCCAATGACCTATGAGCAGTTCAGTCATTTAAACAAATAAAGCGTTATTTTTTTCAAATTAACGTTTCAAATAAAAAAAATGAATTAGAAATATCATGGCCCGTTTGATTCCTTAACATAAATTGGAGAAAAAAATTTAATTACCTTAATTGACAACGTTTGCTAAAGTTTTGAGGCCTGTTTAATGAATATTAACTGTGATAAATCCGATGTATATCGAGATTCTTGTAATCGTTCAACTTCGTCTTTAGGGGTAATTTCACTCACGACAAAGAAAACTAATTTAAAAACCCAATTAAATGTCGAAATAAGGAACTTTTGTAAGGATATCATTCAGGTTCGCTTGAAGATTTGCAATTACTCAGTATTCTCGCTATCTTAATGAGTTACCTTATCTTGTTTGTCTTTATCTCTCTACCTAGTGTTTTATCAAAACCCCATTTCATTATAAATCAATAATTTTAACATATAACAAGTGTATTTGACATAATTTTCGGAAGTGTTTGAGGTAAATTTACTAAAATTCTATTTATTGCTTTAACGGTAGTCGTGCACTTGCTTATTACCATAACAATTATTGCAAAATGGATGTCTTAAATCAACCTGTTTGTTGACTATTTGGATGTTATCATATTTACTATTTAAAAAAGAGGTTATTTTTATTTGGATATCGATCAAACATAGTTACTTGTTTGATGAAATCAGCGTATTTATTTAACCCAATTTTTGAACTCGTTAGTGCATTCCAATTACCTATATTTTGTCAAAGAACAGTTTAATAGACTTATCGAGAAAGGACGAGAAAGGTTTGGGACTAATTAATTTTAATCTTCAACATTATTGCACATTAAAATATTCATTAAACAACATAAAGTATGCGGGTTGTATGATAAGTACAGGTATTTAACAATAATAAGCGTCACTGCAACAAAGTCTTTACAACTTTATACATTTTTTAAACGACAACAGTCAAAATTTCAGATTCATGGAAAATCAGTTTTTTTTTAATAATCGTACAAAGTGGATAGATGTATTGGTTTTCAATAAATTAAAAAACAATCATAGCTTTGATTGATTCGTATCTTGTTTGTTAAATAGAAAAACTTGTAAGTAAATAAAAGTGAAGTTAAATACTAATTATAAAGCGGCCCACATACTTTTAGTTTAACTGAGTCAACATTTGTGCACTTAATTAAATTCTATGTGAGCTACATCTAGCTTTTGGTAGTTTTTTCTTCAGTTTTATCGTGAGTAAAGGAATTGCAGTGAAAATAGAAGGAAAACTGTTATTTGTTTTAGAATTATAGTATTATGAATAAAAGAAAAAGAAAGACACTATATGAATTTTAGCAAATGCAAAGAAGTATCTTCCATTAGTAACTAACTAAGAAAACTGTTCTAAATTACTAATTACTTTAAGTAAACTACCCTGTTAATTATTGCAAGTAGTACAGGTGCCTTATGCCTAAACTGTGCAGTTTAGGCCATTCATTACTCATTGTCAGAGATAATTTAACAGATTAAAATTTTGTTAAGCTTATCTGAAAGTGTGGGGGCAGCTTAAGAACTATGTACCCCCGATTTGTGAATGAATTCAAACTCAATTGGATATTCGTTTTTGATGAAAACTGCACATGTTATCAGTTTAACTACAGAGGATTTGGTTAACAAAATCCATGATATCGTTTGAAAGTCAAAAAAGTTGTTTGAATGACAATTTCCTGTTTTGACGTGTTTAACCATGTAGTAAACCATATTCTTATACATATTTGGCATGGCTGATAAATTTAAGCGAAGTTCAGAATACTTCCTAAGCATCTATTGAATATGTAAATTATTCAATATGTATATTCAAGTCTTTGATTGTAAGTACAAATCTAGAAATGAGTATGGTACTTGTAAAGATTTTAAGTTGTAGAGTTTTATGGATATCAATATGAAAGATATGAAAGAATGAGTATCCAGTGACGACTAAGAATATAGGACAACATCGCGGTATTGGTTAAATAAGCATAATCAGAAAAAGATTTTACAGCGAACCTGTTAATAAAAGAATGGACCTATCAATACTCATTAAAACAAAACAACAATGAAAACAATGGATTCACCCTACAACTTGCTTATTTTCTTTAATTATCATTACCCGATATAAGAGTTTCACTTATTCAACAAACTATTTTGTTTTCATCGGCTTCCTAAAAACGCTAACAAATTGGAAAAACACCTTTTGGCGAAAAAATAATTATTATGGCAACATACTAATTCATTCGTCGACAATCGGCGTAGAAAACTGATCGAATTGTTGTTCCTTCTACCTCATTCTGCAGATTTGACTCTCTTTAATTTCTGTTTAAAAAATCATAACTATTATAGAATTTAAAAATCAAAAAAGCTTTCGGTTTACATCAAAGAGGAATTAATCGGCAAGATTGTTAAATTTATTTGAAAGGATTAGATAAATCCATTTTTGTTTCGTCGGTTATCTAACAAATAGTTTGTTATGTTGAAAAATATATAAAAAACGCAGTTTTTTTACTTTTAAACGAGTACTTATCATAGAGCCCTGGTAAATTCAGGTTTAACAATACATAGACAATAAGCTTAAAAATCTAACAAGAATTAATTAAAGCTTTCAATGTACTAACAATTACTAATATATATAATCATTTGGCCTAGTTTGACTAGTAAAATACAGTAAATAATGCATAACTGCAATAGGAATTCTAGATCTAAGACGAAGGCAAGCCAAAGCAAGTTCCTTATGGGGGAATTAGCGATTCGTTGCCGTTAAAACTAGGATTGTAATTTCGATCTTCCGCTTCTAGTTTCAAGAAAAGTTTAATGCTAAATACCACACCCACGACTTGTAAAACGCTGACACCCAAAGAGACGGCGCATACAATCCAGAGGCTTAGTTTCAAAATAATCGATATTTTGTCCTCGCAACCCTAAAAATAAACAATGAGGAAATCGATTAAAAGAATATGCGAAGGTCGTCATTACCGCATAATAGATATTTGAAGGGTGATCGCTTTTTCCACACAGAAAGCCTTGTGTTTTGCAACAAGAATCAGGAACTTTATTCTTTATTCCTGGAGAACCCTTTATCCATCTGCTGTGTTTCCAATCGGAAAACGTTTGGGCTCCGCAACAATGTAACTAAAATTTATCGTTTAGTTGTGAGGCATTTTCTCTTTTAAGAAACATCGTTACATTCTCCTGGATGAAATCTACAGAATCAGTTTTGGAATTTCGATTATAGTTGGCAAGGAAAGACGAGTTCAAGCGTAAATTTAGGTCTTCATGTACGTTCTGCTGATAGAAGTACGCTAAAATGGCCACTAAAGATTCAAGAAGAAACACTAAAACTAATATTAAAATAAACTGAAAAACAAAACGTTTCATTACTACCGTTGTTGGCAATATTTTTCAAACTTACTACAAAAATCAGTTTAGTCCTATTCTTTGGTATGGCACAGAAACCAAATATAAAAGCACAAATGACTAGACAACCCGTAGTTATGAATAGATAAATTATAGCAGAGTACAAATTCAGATCAGCCACAGTAAAGTAGTGAAAAGTTTCCAGGTACTTCCATACTCCAACTGTAATTATCGCTACACCAGTCAACTAAAAAATTTAAAATGAAACTAAACATTTACCAAACATATGTTTAGTTAGTTGAAATGAAAAGTACATACAGATTGTATACAGGTTCTATTGCAAACTTTTGAGGCATGTCAATTTTTTGCGAAGATTTATCCAGGGTATACCCATTAGAAGATTAAGCCATTAACCATAAATTCTTTGTGCAAAAATAATTGAACTTTTCTTGTGCCATTTTTTACTTTCATACTCTATACTCAGTGTACGGACTGCTGAAGTTAGATAAAAATATGCTTTTCTCAGAACTTCGATGTTTTTTAACATTTTTTATTGAAATTTTACGCAAGTGTACAGTTCTTTTTTCATATAATTTAGATAAAAACCTTTGGGAACATGGGAGGTCACATACACGTTTCTCTCCCTATCTTTTTTGCGCACGTCTATGGTGAATTTGTTTAGTTTTTTAAACTAGATCTTTCTTTATTTTAATTTCTTAGTTCTAGTAAAATTTTGATTTATCGCTTAGTTTATAAGATTATTGCTAAATACATGATGAACTTTTTATGTTTATGTTGGGTATCTTTGGAAATTTTGTTACTAAAGACGTAAATTCAATTTCAGATTTAAACATTATTATTATTATTATTATTATTATTATTATTATTATCTCCCTTTCACATAGGCTCGCTTTGTTTTATGGTACCTGCTCTATAAGACAGAGTACACATCAAATACCTAGTGTATCTTATACCTTTTCTTCTTGATTCTGTTGATCCTCCTCAATCTCCACTACACGACGTTACCATCTTCGCATAATATGGGCTGTTTTCAACAGGACAGTTTTCTGCAAACTTAGCAGGTAGTATTTTCCTGAAATGCCTTTCATAAGTGTACAAGTGCCAAGGGATATGAGTTCTGTTGCTCCCGTCACTACTTTTTTTTAAGTTTTTTTCATAATCTTTTTCATTTTTTTTCTTTATTATTACTACTGTTATTTCTTATATTTTTTAAATAACAACAAAAAATAGCGCAATGAATAAAAAATAAAGCCAATAAGTAAATGAAAGAAAAAGAGAACCTAATCGAACTGTATGTACACTACCGCGAAATGCCAATAAAATATATTAAGAAACATCAAAGCTATTAAAAAAATAATTTTTTTTATAACTTCGACAACCTGTATACCGAGTATAAAGCATGAAAGTAAAAAAGTATCATAAAAAAAATCTATTTATTTTCGCAGAAAGAATCAGTGGTTAACGGCTTGATCTATTAATGTGTACCACCCTGTACACAGTTGAACAATTTTACGATTTTATTTAATCCGTTGTTTTTTCATTTGCCCAAGAGTTTGGATGTGATATAATTTTTTTTATCGACAACGCTTTGCCTCGCTACACAGATATTATTTTCTGTTGCAAATCTTAGGACTACTTTAATGTAATTGTTTCTATATTTATCTGATTGCAATTCATTTAAACACAACATGACCATTTCGAGATTTTGCATACTTGAAATCGTTCGCCAAATTCACAACTTGAGCTTGATGTTCTTAGAGAACAACAATTTCTTAGAATGCGAAAAAAAAGTTATAAACATCTTTTTGTTTGTTAATTTTACAATAATCTTATAATATTCATTTTAGTATTTTTCAATGTATAGATTAGTAGTTATACTAAGAAGGTTTGTTGAATTCCAAACTTAGAGTAAATGCGATTGAAATCGCCTCCTTGGACAAGTTCTCCAGTCCAATTGCAGTGTTGTGGTTAATGATCTACACTAGAATCATTGATGTTGAATGAATCTACAATTAGATCTATGGGGTAAACCATACCCTGTCGTTATATACATATCTTGCACATAATAATCTTGGATAAACTACTCAAGTTAAGAGGTAATTTCAATAGAATCTCAATTATGACGGGAAATGTGGTCAGGCCAATTCAATGTAACTCTCTAAAAGATCACACCTCAATGACTTTAATTTCATGGTTAGTTTAAGGAGATATCGAAGAGAAACCAACTCCCGGGCAGGCGGCTAATCGTACTTTACCATATCGTTAATGAGTTTAGGATAGTCCAGGAAGTTTGAAATAGAATAAAGCCCTAAACTTAAAAAAAAGGACTCGAGCGGGTAAACGAATGGACTTAGGACACATCATCTAAAGCAGTCCACAGTCAGTTTTGGTAAAACGGAAAGTACACGCTTCAAGAAACATCGTCGATCAAATATACTATCTCGATACACACCATAACGGCGAAGTTTGTACTCACAAACCTGCTAAGTAAAAACATCCTTTCTGTAGGTTGTAGCGAGAAATAGGAGACCTATTATAATCAACGCAGTAGAAATACTACTTGGATTATCCCCTCTTGAGCTTAAATCTGAAAGCATAGAGACTGATAAATCAGGGTGAACTGAAATCCAGTATGGGATGAATGACAAACAAAAAAACAGGATTTAAAATTTTTTGTCTTTTTAAAAAGGATCCGAGGAAGATGTGTGTCACTCATTGATGATACGAGGTGCTAGGGGATTAAGAACTATGCTACTGCTCGTTCTTTTATTTATATTTGAATTTATTTTTATTATTTTCTGTTGTTTGAGCAATTTGAATTAATTACAAATTGTAAATGATGGCAGTAAGTATTTATAGACATATCCTGATAATATACGTCAATGAAACTTGGTTTTAAAAAAGTCAATTTTCCACTTCAAAAACCCTGCTAGTATCCTAAATAGTTCATTAAAAGTTATGTGTTTTACTATTTATATAAAAGTTAGAATCGTATACTCACGAGGAACACAAACTGGTATGCATAAAGAACAGCTTTAATAATAGGGATTCTACAGCAGCCGTCATCTGAACTCATTTTCCTTTAGATACCTAGACCGTCAAGTTCGCACAAATGATTCTGTTTGGACGTCACATATTCATCTGGAATATTAAAATAAAAATTTAAATACAAACGTTACAAATTCGCTTTTGAGAGCGAACTACATGTAGCTTTACATGTTTCGCTCTGGTCAAGTAACAAGGATGAGTTGGTTTTTATTTTTATTCATTAATCTCGGTGGGAAGCATCAGACTTATGACATTGCAGTGGGTGTTGTTTAGATAATCGTCAAGTTATCATACAAATTATTAGATTCATTTTATACTTTTCAGTACTATTTATTACTAAAATATTTATAATTACATTATAACTTAATAAAAGGCCTACAATTATAGTAACAAAAAAGTTTTTATTATATAAAGGATTAATACAACAGGATATTTTTGACTATTTTCCAATATTTATGGCTTTAACTACTTCACACAATGCAATTTTTCCACTTTTCTCGCTTAAAAATGTAATTTGTACAATTAATAACTGAATACATGCAAATCAAAAGGGATACTATTTACAATGAAAGGAGGAAATATGATTAAAAACACTAAAAAGGATCACAAAGCATTAAAAAAATTGGTATATGTTAAATCACGATTCAAATTGTAATAAATAACAAAAAATTATGAAAAAGGAACAGGAAAATTATTTAGTCTTACAATTAAATGCAGCATTTAACCCTGTAATCCTTGAATAATAACTAAATTACTCAAACTGATTCAATGTTGTTTCCAATTTCGACACAACATTTCTATAAAAGTTTAATTGTTCCTGCAAAAAGTCTTTGAGTGCCCTTTTCAAGTCTTGATCGCGTTCCTGTTGAAAATGATTCAATTCGGCAAATACAGTGTAGGTAATTAAGTCTGATCGTCTTCGTACATCAGCCAATGCCAACTGAGGCACCTGATTGTTACGTTCACATTCTTTCTTTTTCTGTTCGGCCATTTTTTGCATTTGCAATATATTAGGAAGATTCGATGTTACACCCTTGTAAATATATAATTTATCGAATAAAGGTTGCCAATCGATTCTCGCTTGTTCGGCATATAAATTTCCAATTGTTACAAAAGCTGAACCGAGATTTTTCACATCTAAAATTCATTTTATTAAACTACAATTGGACTTATAATTAGCTTCTTACGAACTTACCAACTGAAGCTTTAGAGTACATTCCTTGTTGATTATATTCAAACGCGCTTCCCAAAGCAAAAAAATCCTCCCCGACTCGTGTGAATTCTCTTCTGTACATGTTCACGCATTTCTTTTGTTGATCTTGGGCGGTATTCATTAAATTCTTAATGCATTGATCCATTTTTTCGACATATTTCATATTTTCATCAATTTTCACTTCTACCAAGGAAGGCATTATTTCTTTTTCGGGAGCATCTATACAAAGACAAAAACCGGGCCCAATCAACTGATCTTTTTCTGCATTTCGTTTGCCTAAAATACAATTATTATTTTATATAAATCTCTCGGGAGCAACATTACCTTGTTTCCATTGTTTTTCATCTGTGCAAGTTAAAAAGTGTATCCAAACATCACATGTGGATAACACTGGATGTCTGCACATGTAGTTGATGAATTCTTGTAATTGGGCTCTTCGATGTTCGATAAACATTTCTTCATATCTTCCAGATACCTTTTAAAAAGAATTTGTTTTTAAGTCTAACGTATTTAAATACAGAATTAAAAAATGCAATGGTGTCTTTATAAACGATTAGAAAATACGTGATTAAAAATTATAGACATCTAGACATATACCGATTAACATTACACAGAAGAAACTTTTAAAAAAATCGTGCTCTCATTACAAAATGGATACACTGAAGAACATATACGTAATCCTTAAAATTGAAAGTGCAAGAATTTGTTGTTAACAACCAGCTAATAGAAATAGGGAAAAAAGAGTTCCTTCGTATAACTCAATGTAGAACAATGGAAATTTGNATCAAATTATTAAACTTGGCTAGCTTTCCCATTCACCAGATTTTATCTCTATTGAATATAAGAAATTAAAAAAAATATATAAATCCTTATTTGTTTGACGCCTTAATATTATAATTTTCATTCAATTATTTATCAAGTTAAAAAGTATTCATACCTTTTCTAACAATTGCTTATGAGAAATTAATTGGTTCAACGGTTTAAGGATTATTCAAATAGAAATTTTTAAAGCTACTTAAGCGAATGAGGTGACATTAACTAGCGGGTGGGAGGCATTATACTACATAGTGTGTATAGACGAATTTTCTAAACGTATTTAAAAATGATGACGAGAAAAATATTCTTGAAAAAAAGCGCTTTATCAGTTCAAACTAGTTTAGCGGTGCGGTTTTCTGAAGTGAATAATTCCAACCAATATTTTATGTTTTACCTGGAGTAATTTGAATAAAAAAAATGAGCGTACCTACTTAGTATTCCTTTAGAAGTTTTTTTTATCAATAACTTTTTTACGTTTTTTTGTGTGTTCATTTTTCGAAAAACCTTGGTTTCTATAGTGAAGAACAAAGAGAGAGCTTCCCTCAAGATACATGAATTATAGAAAACGAATACCTACAGGGGTCGATGGACTAATTATTGCTGGAAAATCAGACCTAAGTGTTCTAAGAAAGCCCACTCGAAAATATCATCAAATAGAAGTTCTTCCTATATACATTAATTAAATAAAAGATTCAAAATGTTAGAAATTTTGTACATTTTTTTTTGTATTTATTATGTCTCAAAACTTGCAGGTAGGCTAGCACTAGTAGTACATATTAAAAGCAGAAATTGTATGTTAAGTACCAGTTGCCAATATAGAATATTATGTGCCTTCTAAAGGATACTGAACACGAATATAATCAAAGTAAACTACACCAGCATAAAAATAAGTATCTGTACCTGATTCCTGTTTGAAATATATCTGTTTCGAGTCGGTATGTCAAGGGCAAAAGGAGCTGTTCCTATAATTTTTACTTTGCCTAACAGTTGAAAGTTTGATAAGCTAAATTAGTTCTAACTTTAGTTAGCTATGTGACTATGTTGATAAGGATTCATCGTTTTCTGTTTTCTTGTCTAAATCAACCCATAATTTGTGACACAGAAAGCTAGTGTCGTCATCGTTGATGTACAAAAGGTGAGACAAAGGTTGACAGGTAATGACAATCCTGCAGATAAGCTTTAGTTAAATTATGGGGCATGTAATGTTCTCACATCTCCTATCAGATCACATATATTTTATGGCAATTTTATGACCTCTTGTCATATGATGACGGGACTCAATTAAGAATGTTGCATTACCACAGATCTAGTCTTTTGAACATATTTACAACTGAACCTAATTCATTCAGGTATAAACTGTCACATATAATGTTGTTTTATCAGGAACTACTCCTACGATCTTTTTACCAAAAAGCATCTAATTTTAAAATAATGAATCTTGTAGCCTATTTCAGAAATTCTCGCAGCAACTCCCGAGTTATGACGAAAATTACGGTTGTTTGTCGATTCTATTCTCATTTAACGAGAAAATTTTCCACGATGGTGTACGAATGAACTCGTTTGTTGTCTTTATAAACAAGAACTTTTGTCGTCTCCAGATGGGGGACATTTTACCTTTGTATGTGTTCCTCCTTTTTTCTAATAGTCGATCAAAATAATATTGAACATAATCACGAATTCTAAAAAATAGTTGCCACGGTCTTTTCAATTGATGATGGTTGCTTTGTTTAAAACAGTTTAACAGTATAGCTGAAAACCACATAAATTGCTTCTAATTGTTACATATGTCCAAGAGTGCGTCGAAGTGACAACTTGCATGACAATGCGTTTTCCTTTTTATTCCACCGTTAGCAAAAGCGATACTCATCTTGCTGATAACTTTCTCCTGATGAATTTCTATAGCTGAGGTCTCGTATAACTGAGACATTTTCAGAAACGATTTGATAATGAGCATTGACCCTCCATTATAACTTATAAATTAGTTAAGTGAGTCAATTAAATTAATAATGTTGCTACACTTTTTAACTCATGATCTTTGAGGGTGTTTACTGAAACTAGGAATGAAATGTCAGGTGAAAAAACCGTTAAACAACATTTATCATATACTTTATCGTCTGACCTATTCATTATTTCCATTTTTCTCGTTTATTTTTTCAATGATATAAAATTTTTATTACTAGCACACTCCTGAAGTATTACTAGTGCTTTTCTCAATAGTCTACACATTAAAATATGACTTTGTCCTGTCAATCAATCAAAGCAAACCATTACAAAGCATCTAAATACTTTTACCTTGATAAATTCAAATTCGATTTCCAACGGAACATATGCGTACGTACCTATTTATGACCAACATATAATTATCACACGAATATGTATGGTTATCAGAGGACTAATTACAAAACCACATTGACGATATTTAGCTTAAAAGTATTAATAACTCGAACCTTGACCCTATTATACGGTTTCAACGGATATTACGTAAAATTATATTTTGACCGTTGCCTTTTGACTTCCCAAATATCAAACTTATGGGTAAGAAGGCGATGCCGTACTGGAAGCTCGAAACAGGGCAACTCTTGAAATGAAATGTCTAATAATAAACCGTTCTCAATCCCGAAACACACCTTAATAGAACCCTTCCTCGGACTGTCAGCAGGGAGAATAGAAATAAAACTAAAAGACAATGGGCGTGCGATTTCAAGGAAAAATTCACTCGACCATGATGAGAGGGTGCCAGGAAGTTTTATAGGTCATGTTATAGGCTATTTTCAAACCACGCTTTAACATTTAAAAGATGACGAAATTTACAGGTAAAAATGTCAGGATAGTGGGCGGAGACGCTATAAATGACGAAGATTAGAAAGGACACTATAATGATTGATTAGTTAGTTAAAAATAGGTAATCTTTAATGGAAATAGCTATATTGAAAAATTGGGTTCCTTTTATACCTACTGCTATTGGGCAATAAAGCAGATTAACGCAAGCAAATAAACAAATGTTTCATCACGACTTGTATATAAAGTAAGAGAATCACGTACGCTGCGTAAAACACAGTGAAGGATAGAAATCTAAATAAATTTAAATTTAGAAGTTATTTTGCGCAAATACTACTCTATTTTCGGGACGAACGGACCTCTTTTCTCTAAGAATTGTCTAACAATAAGAAAATTTATCATATATAGAGAATGAAAAAGTATTGAGTCTATAAGTTCATACTTAATTGACCTTTATTTTAACAATTTTATCGACCCAGAAGTTCTCAAGTTTTTGTTTCCAAAAATTCGGAACTTGATGAATGACCTTTCCTGAGGGTTGCAGAGAGAAACGTACTGTCCGATGCATTGGAAATAATACCCGGAATATCCTTACTGGATCTTCAAGCTCGTTGTGTGAAAGAGATGACAGTGTACATATTTTTTTCTGTCTCGACAAATCGAAATACATGGAGGTGGATACCTCATTCTTAGGATTATGATAAAATAGAATCGAATTAAACGGAAATATTATTTGAGTATAACCTTTGTGGTTTATAATCCAATAAAAAACAACGGCACGTGCATATACTATATATATCGACCCGGACGATTCAGTGAAAGAGTACACAGAGCTGAAATCTACGGAAACGCAAGGAATTACAGAAAAAGCGTCTTTGTAGGTAAGCTTGCAACAATCCTCCAGATGGAATCAATGCCAATTCTACAATGTGCTCAAAAGCATTTAGTCGAGCATTATTGATGACACTATCATCCAATCTTCATGGGTAATCATGTATCATGTAACGCTATTGGAAAAATAATCATAATCGTCTGTATTGTGGGAGTGTATGAAGAATGCTATTCTGGACTGAATCCCTGAGCATTAGTAGGGGATTCACAGCCACCAGTTGCTAGACAGACCAGTTAGAGAGGATACCTTTGATGAACCGAAAATTCCGACGTCTACTTTTCGTGAGAAAATTAATTATTAAAAATGCTCTAAAAAGAGAACATAACTGCTGTGTGACAACAACCTAATATAAACAAGTATTATAACACGACTAGAAAGGACTAAACAACTATTGGCAATGAACAAAGATAAACTAAGTGTGGCCATTGGCCTGCTGAGAGAGCATTCCACCCTTAGATCAATGTAGAACTCCTAAAGTTAAGAGAAAACTAATTATTTAAGGTAACATTACTTTTGGTCACCTCTGTATACTAACTAATCTTTTGTGTGGCATAGTAGGAATAGTTCAAATAGACACCTACATAAAAGCACACACCCACGGACCATGTTTACTGCACCTGTACGAGAAGCTTTACATTAGAAAAACGGTTTTTCCTTCAGGTAAAAAAGGGTCAAGGCGTCAATCCTACCCACCTAATAGTGGATTTGTTCTTCATATCTTAAATCGTTTCATAAATAGTTTTTTTTTCACTATATCTACTTACATATCATAAAATTGATATTGCGGGTGCCTTACGATGAGCTTTAAGCAGGTCTAGTATACCTTTGTTTACCTTTTTTATGTAAAATAATAATGTAAAAATTTAAAAATTGAACGCAGCTGCGTGATTGGAAATTTATTTATGCACCATTATGAAGCAAGAAAATAAAGGAATAAATGTTTTTCAAATTACTCACCTGGTTTTGATAAATTTATTTTTCCTGATCAGCCATTGGTCCATTTTGCTTCAAGCATGATGCGCGTAATCGTTAAAAAACAAACTTTTATGAACACAATGTTTTTTTTCCTAAAAATCAGTTCTTTTTTTTCAATGAAATTTGTTCATAAATAAAATTAATAAAAAATCACAAACAGTCTTTTCGCGCCTCTTTGCTCTCTGTTGGAAATTCGAAGATTGGAAATAAAATGCGGTGTTGTCTCGCGGACCTCTGCGCTGACATTGATATTTTGAAACGTGACTACGAGTGTGAAGCGCGTGTTTGCGATTTTTTTTAGTCCGGAAGATTTCGGATGAAACTCGTAATCCTAACTCTTTATAAGTCGTTAAACAAACTTTTCCAGAAAAACCATGCGTTTCAGTCGAGTTTTTGTTTCTTAATGCGAAAGTGTAGTTTTTTCGTTTAACTTAATGGTGTTAGAAAAAGTTGTGGGCAGTGTCAATCAAGAGCGACAACACACGCTACATTTGACGGCATTCTTTGCGCTGCCTTGACCATATTTGAACTTCCTTGATTGTCCGATCGTTCTAATTTAATTTATAATGTCGATTTCGAATTTTTATACGTTTTCATCATTTTTGATTTACGAAAAATAAAGAAACATTAAACAAATTAGTTTCAACTAAATTCATTTTTAATTTAGGAAACCTCAATAGTTAAAACAATTAAAATTACTGTTATTTATTTATTCTAGATATTATGGTGAATGCAACTTACACAGCATTATGCGACCTTTTCACAGACCACAATTTTACAAGCTGGCCTGCCCAATAGTTGCATATGTATTGATAATTCCTGACCACAGGAGAACTCGAGTATGTCTTTTATACTCCTTCTGTCCGTAAATATGGTGTAAATTTCAACGTTATTTTTTTATATCGAATTTATACCATATTTTCGGAAAGAAAGAATAGTATTTTAGACTATTCTAAATCCTTCTGCAATTGATACTGCAAGATATATCTCAGGGTTCGTCTATGAACAAAGATCGTCAAAATTGATGCCGTTCAAATAAACGGAATTTTAATGTATAACTAGTCAAGCATACTTATTTCTATGTATTTCTATAATGATGATCTATAAACAGTACACACAGTCTTGATAGCATCAGGAAATCGAACGTAATATGTCAGTATTCCTTAAAGAAATATTCTTAAATGCATACCTATACAGAATCGCGAACTGTTACTTTTGTACATTATTAGTCCAGAATTTGTGAAAAAATCAACAAGTTTTGCTCTAACCTTTTTCAAAAACACCTTTTAATATTTCAGAGATAACACATAGTATTTTTGATTCAGGCAAGCTAACTTCGGTCTTACAGACCGATTGAAAAAAAAGACTTTAAACAACTTACCATAATCCACTGTTTAGCCCAACGTGGGTCTGTATGCTTCTTCGCGATTTTAAATTCTTCCTTGCTTCTAGCGTATACATATCGTACCCCCAAGTCAACATGGCCATACCTTTTTTCGGTTTTGAACACTCGTATAAAATTTAAATGAAGCTTTTAGAATTTGAAGATGCTATAGAAACCTTCCGATTTCGGTCCAAAAACGTTCATTGTTGTTCTTAATCCGATAGAACAAACTGTGATGAATTTTTGAGGCAAATAAAATGAGAACAATTTTCGACTTGTGGCCATGTTGTATTGGGGGTGCGACATGTTAATGATTGACACTTATTTCTAATTTTTCGAAGAACCACGTAAGAACTAATCATTATATAATGACTCCAACAATTGTTTTAAACTTTATGTGAAAATAGGAAAAATCTCCATAAAAACTTATTATAAAACTAATAAAAAAATAACTGGTATAGAAACGAAACTTGACAAAAAAGCGCGCGTTCTGTCTAAAGAACTGTCAATCTTGTTACGAGACATACACTACTACCAACTTAATCTTAAAACAAAAGAAGTAATCATTCTTATGCAACTCAAAAAAAAAGAACATAAAAAGTATTGAACTGAAAGTAACTTTGATCTCACAGTCTAAATCAGAGTTTCGTATATTGATTGAGGAAGGTTAAACAATCATGATGTGGTAAGTGTTTCAGTTATATTTAAAATATAATATTTTAGGGAATAAACAATTTTTTTTACATTCACTGAATCACTTGAAATTGTCACACTGGATTTCTTTTACCAAGTTTGAAAGTAATATGAGCCCTAAGATATACTAACTCTACAATTATTATTAGAATCCCTTACATTGAAGAACAAAAAGAGCGTGTCCATGCGACAGATAGAGTTATAGAAGAGAAGTACCAGAACTAATGGGATTACCACATTTATGATGACTACTGGAATATGATGCATGCATGTCTTGTACCATGAAAAAAGAATCCCTCTCGAAAACTGCACGTAGAATTATTTAAAAAGCATAAGGTATGTTATTAAGCAATTTCCAAAACTTTTTATAAACTTATTTAAAGACAAAAATTTATACAAATCGACCTGTATTTTAGCAGGATTTTGGTAACTTATTGTACTTGATTATTTTAGAAATTCCCGATAATTTTAAGAACAGTTTGATAAATCTTTATAATCAGGTCTTAAAGTGGTCCTTCCACGATCAACAAAAATTAGAGTGAATATTGAGTTCTTTCATAATTTATTAAATTCTGAATAAGTTAACAAGAAGTTGTGGCCATGAAGAGTTTTGATCACATGTTTGAGGTTTCGTTGTCTGACCATACATATTTATTTACAATCAATTGCACTTGTAGCTAATTTGACCACAGTAGGAAATTGATAGCTTTAAAATGAGTGTTGAAAAAAGGGAACTGTGTTTTTTCACGTTTACGAACATGCTTTATGCATGAGCATTTTTCGATTTTGCCCTTACGCGCTAATATTTTCAAAATATTCCTCCATGGTGTTTATTGTTGCGGTGAAATTATATGCTACACTTTGAACAATCACAGTTTATGGTATTTATACGGCTGCACCAGTACCAGACTAGCTATGATTACATGATCGACATAGGCGATGTCAGCCGCAAATCAACTTCAATTGCCCAAGTACATTGTAGTACTATTTATATACAGGGATGAGCGAAAGTCCGGATTAATATTAATTCAAATTTATCAACAATTTGGTTGTATCTTCTAGAAGGCGCCACTATCGAGTATTGGGTTATTTTTTAATCTACTATAATTTTCTTGTGTCAGGTGTAAGTCAAAAGAATTTTTCAGACCAAAGTGAGATAAACCGTGGGACAAAAAAGTTGTAGTGGTTTAAAAAATAACCCAACACTTGCTAGTGGCGTTGTCTAAAAGATACAACCAAATTGTTGATAAATTTGAATTTCTCATCCAAAAAAAAACCTCCAATTCGTAATTTCATGATATTAAATCGAAGAGATCGAAAGATATCAAAAAATATATGATTTATTTTTTCAACTTTGCCATTCTGTTTTTTTTATAACTGTTAACATTAAGTATAGGACATAACACATAAAACATATTTAAAAATTCAAGTAAATTCAAAATTTAAATAAAAAATTCGTGTTTTCATTTGAAAAACAAAGTTGCGTAGGATTGCAGCTAAGGGGTTGAATTAAAACATATCATTTTATTGTCAAAAAATACGTACAATTCAAAAACAATTCACATGTGTAAGCGGTTCTTTTTTAAGTTACCGGTTGAAAAGATATTAATATTATTCCGGACTTTCGCCCATCCCTGTATAAGGAATATACATTATGATGAACCAACATGCGACCGTAATTTTGTTCTGGGTCACATATCAAAAGATGATTCGTATAAAATCGGCCTTATTCATATTTTATTTGTTGTAAGCTGTACTTGATACAAGCACAGCACTTAAAAAGTACATGAGCCCATCATCCTCATAGAATCTGCACTCTACATCATCACCAGACCCATTTTGTGTTAAAGATATTTCACCAACCAGTTCCGAGTTAAGGTAACACTTAACTAATTTTCTCGGGTAATTCTCTCGAGTTAGTTTGTTAAGCTTTTTTATTTTCTTGTAAGATATTGGTTCTGCTACAAAGACCTTAAGCATATTTGTTGCAGCTATATGCTTCGAATCTTATTCTATGAGCAATGTTTATGGAATGATTTTATTATCGTCTTCACTGTCGACATGTTAAGTATAAACGCGGGTTCCAATCCAAAATATGGAGAATCACTTATCTTGAATTCATTTTAACTTTGTCAACTACGGACTGATACATATTGTATAATTTTTACCCATACTTCTTTCATAAAAAATTCATGAGTGAAATAGAAACCTCTTTCGCCACTAATTTATTATTTTTTATTTTTTTCTTGGAGACCAGTATTATTTTTCGCAAACCCTGTAAATTCAATGAAAATTGGACGTCCTATACAGGCATATTTATAATCCACAAAACTCCAATAAGTTAAAAAGAAAATTTAAGTCCGTATTATTACCTTCTAAAAATATCTCTATCTCTATCCAATTAAGTGTAATTATAAATTGCCATCTAAAAGCTCGTCATTGATTAATTCAATTCTATGTTGCCCATAACATTCTTAGCCTTCTATATAACTTGTATGTATCAAACGGGAATGACGTCTTTGGTGACGTCATCGAACTAGCTGCATCTAGGTCAGCCAGGGTGCAGCGTCCCGGTTCATTCTGAATTTTGGACCAGTCAGATGCCATTTAATTATTACGTATTAACCGGAAAAAATAATGAAATTGTCGCAAAAAACAAAATTCGTCGAGTCAAGAAAAATTATTTTAATAAAATTATTCGACGTAGGTATAACAATCAAATATACAAATTAATACAAATAAATAATAATCGCCATTAATCTTTTCAAATATTATTTTAGCCAGAGCTTTTATGTACAGCAAATTTAGGCTGCGGCTAAAAACCAAAATATAATTTCATAATTATATATTAAAAAACCTTCCATAAATACATACCTTCAATAATTGGGGGAGCAGCATCTGTAGGTGGAGCTTCAGGTGATGTCTCCTCTTGAGCTGGGGGAGCTTCGGCACTTGGAACAGGATCCGTTGGTGGTGTCCCTTCTTCTACTGCGGGAGCTTCACTTGAAGGTGTCGCTTCTACGGGTTCAGCTGCAGGAGTCTCTGCATCAGTCGGTGGGGCATCTCCACTTGGAGCAGGTGCACTTGCGTCTGCCGCTGGAGTACCTTCTGGTGCCGCTGCATCTATTAAATTAATTATTTAGTAGTTGTAGATAAGAAACTAGGTCAGCATTTTACCGTCAGCAGCTGGTGTTGCAGGTTGTCCTTCTGCAGGCGTTTCTCCGGCGGAAGGTGCACCTTCAGCTATAAAGTATTTAAATATTAGTATTTAAGCTTGTTACAAGTAAATAGAGATAAAAACAGTGATATTGCATATGAACTGATGCAATGGCTTTCGATTGATATATTAAATGGTGGGCAACAAATGAACGAAGTGCTTGATCAGATGGCGACCAAAGCGCTCACCAGGTGCAGACTTGAGTTTTGCGAGTAAATCCTCAAATGTAACATTTTGCTCTGGATTGTCGGATGTTAAATCGACCACTTTATATTTTAACGAATCCTTAATATAAATAACCACACCGTCGCCGCTATTTTTCCGATTTTCTACCAGAGAATAGTGCGGAATAGTGACGGCCTCTTTGTTCTCAGTTGGGGCTAAGACCGTTTCTGGTAATGCGACGATATCGTAATTTTCATTCAAGACGAGTTGCTTAAATGTCTCAAACGGTCCTAGAATTTAAAGCATCAAAAACGACTATGGAAACCCTAAGTTTCCCTTCTCTTATCAACAATAGAAATCTGCAAATAGGTCTAAATCAATGAAATACTTTATTCTTGATATTTTAAAAGTTGGCTAGTGATAAGATTGAAAAATTATTTCAATATCAGTAAGCATTAATCCAAACCCATTGCATATTTCTAAATGATATTCAAACC
The DNA here is from genome assembly GCA_013372445.1 of Hypothenemus hampei. Lineage (NCBI taxonomy): Eukaryota > Metazoa > Arthropoda > Insecta > Coleoptera > Curculionidae > Hypothenemus > Hypothenemus hampei. The sequence continues at coordinate 143,306 of JABRWK010000035.1, read as the reverse complement.
AACCCACCTGGAGGTGCCTCTGGTGGTGCTTCTCCTTCCACAGGGGCAGCTTCTCCGCCTTCCCCAGCTGGTTGTCCTTCACTAGGAGTTGTCACTTCTCCTTCAGCAGTTTGACCTTCAGCAGGCGGTTGTCCTTCAGTTGGAGCTTGACCTTCAGCGGGTGGTTGTCCTTCAGCAGGTGTTTCGCCTTCAGCGGAAGTAACTCCTTCAGTAGGAGGTTGAGTTTCAGCGGTTGGTGTTGCTTCTGCTGGCTTTGCACCTTCTTCAGTTGGAGCACCTTCTTCTGGAGGTTGTCCTTCCTGTTTTTCTTGAGTTGGTTGTTCACCTTTTAGATCAATGCAGTAGGTTTTTTATTACAGAAATGTACTAGAGACTATTGACATATAATTGACCTCATCTATTTAGATTCCTTAACAATGAGGGCATATGACGCTGCAAAAATGCAATTTGCAGGGTCAGATGAAACTTTTTTGTGTTAGTATGAGAGGCATTACAAACTCTCTAAACAAATCATTGAAATTAAAGTTATAAAAATTACATATTTTTAATGCGGAAGATTAAATTTTTCTGCAGTAAGCCAAGAACATATCAATATCCTCTCGTAACAGCTGTTTTACGACGTTGTTTAATGTTAGAGAAGTTTAATTTGGAATCCTAAAATAATTTTAGTGCGTTCTAATTTTGAATAGGAAATGCCAAAGATTGGTTGCATTGTATACTGGTAGATTTAGTTCGAAAAATAAACTGTTTGATTATTACATTTCAAAATTCTTTTACGTTTAATTGTTGTTTTTTACATACCCCCTTCTGCTTCATCCTATGAGAAAATAAATATTTAATTAAAAATTATTATAAAACAAAATACACCAGATGCAAGAGAACAAG
>JABRWK010000035.1:63737-142396 GCA_013372445.1 Hypothenemus hampei | reverse complement strand
AATAATTTATTAAAAAAAATTAATTTATAAAAACAAAAATACACCAGATGCAAGAGAACAAGAACGGAACTAACCAAAGGGATATAAAACCATAGGAAACAATAACGACAACACATAAATATACTGTGTAAATTTCTTTTAATAATAACGTGAAGAAGTTTTCTTTTTATTACAAACACATAATACAATTTAAATCAACAAAATATACACTGAGGCGTTTACCAGACAGTACAACACAGGTGAATATACACACCGTATATAAACGAATTAAATTAGAGTGACAAAATAAACAAACGATAATATAGTGGTGGTTATTAAAATGTGATCAAGGTATTCATGCTTCAGCTTCTTGTACCTTTTCTCCTTTTTTGGACCAATCGGGTTTCTTCTGAAATGAAAAAATAGGAAACAATCGTTAATATTAGATTTACAAAAAGAAATATTAAAAATCAAAGACAAATTTTTAATTTTTTTTTACATAATTTAACAACAGATTTTTAAATAATCTTTTCAACAGCCATTGATTTTTCTGTTATTAAATTAGAATATTACTCAGTTGGTGCGTGTAAAATAGTGAAAAATAATGTACAGGAAAGTGCAGATAACGTAGTAATAAAAGCCTGAACAGGAGCCAATGTATATAGACAATGGTGCTTTTAGATTGCTTTTAACACAGTTATGGTTTATATAAAGGATTTATATAAAGCAGCTAAAGGAAAGAAAATAAAAAGAAAATAAAAAGAAAATAAAAACAAAAGCAGTACCTACGGATATCGAGATATAATCTTAATTGTTGGCTCACCTTTTATCCCATTATGTTAGAGAATAAGAAAAGGAAAAAGGGGCAAAAACAAAATAACAAAAATTGAAAAAGAGGCAAAATGCAAAGAAAAATTAAGTAGTAAAAAATTATTCAGAATGTGTTTCTGTGTTTCAAATGTGTGTATCAAAAATGAAAAAAAAAAATATATGCAGAAGAAAAATAATTTTCAAAAAATCGAAAATAAAATAAAGTAAAACAACGTAGTTCTAATACGTATATTTGGGTTATTTCTGTTTCATAACCAGTGCAAATTATCGATAAATATTGAGAAAAAAATTAAGGTGAGAATTACTGGACATTAATTTTACTTCTTCTGCCACTCAGCTTTTTCCTGTTTCGGTTTCTGCAAAACGAATAAAATATTGTAAATGACCCAATATATTTAATTTCAAAGTCATTATTAGGGTCTTGTTGATTTTGCCTAAACATTTTCCAATTGATTCCGTGAATAATTCAATGTTAAAACCCAATCAAGAATTTACCTCTTTGTCTTCTTCTTCCAGAGTGAACTCCTTCTTCTTAACAACTTTGAGTTGGTTACGGAAGTTGAATTCGGCCGCCTTCTTTTGTAGCTTAGCGAATTTGTTCTCGTACTTAGACACCTTCTTGAGAGTGGGTTTGACGCTATAAGAACAGAATATTATCTTAAGCATTAAGATCGTATTTCATTAGAAGTAACTTACAATTTACCCCTGAGGTCGTTAACTTGGCTGTTCAAATCGGCAATCTATTAAAACATAACGAAAGGTTTATTACAGTTAATATTTTTCTGTAAAAATATGTTAGTTGATTTCCATATTTTTAATTTTATTTTTGACTTTATCGTTATCAAGGGAATATGGAAGTCAAATAAGTTGTTTATTAATAGCGGTGCAACACCTCAACAAGACATGAAAGAAAGCAACACACAGCTACAAAGTGAGTTAGTGAGAAAGGAAAGGTAATGAAAAACAAAAATAAGGATGAAATGAACGACAAAAACGCATTTACAAAATCAACGAGGGGATAAACAAATGACGCTAAAAACTATCGACAAAACAAAAATTATAATTTACACAATACACAGGTCGTGGGTTGTACTACACATAAAATGTCAAATACAAAAAAGTTCTAATATAGAATTCAAAAAAATAGTGCTGACTAAATTATGCAATTGCTACTTGCGGCTTGCTTTGTTAGCTCAATCGTCTTCGTTTATTTTTTATGGGTGGGGGTACTACTGACGATGACAAAAAATGTAATATTACAGCACAATTAATGATGTACACCTTGGATAAAAGCATGGCACTTCTAGCACTGTGGGTTCCGTTATTTATTTACTTATTTTCACATTTATCGTAACGACAAACTTTTTTTTTGGAGATTTGGAACGTTGCGAAAATGTACTTTTTTCTAAAGGGTCTCATTTCGTCGATGATGTGAAGCCATGAAGGGCCATGCCGTGCAAAAGACCTGTATTATCTTCGAAAGTAATTCATGTAAATTACATAGGAGACGGTTAAATAATTCAAAATTGAAATACAGGCCTTTTCTCATCAAAAGGAAAATTGCCAAGTGAAGCATATTACGGTTAGAGCATTTTGGAGTATATAGGTGGGAGGCTGGTATCTGTAGACCAGAAAGCGCTAGAGCAGAGGAATTATTGAGCAAACATCTCTCCAGAACCCATAATGTCTTAAATGTGGATTATTTCCTGATTAGTTACATAACAAATAGCAGGGACTAGATGATGATGTAACTACGGCCTCCTTTTTTTTGGATCATTATTTACAATGGCGAATTAGAATTTTGGAAGTAACACTTTAGTTCCAAAAGGCTGATGAAACCAAGCGTTCAAAAAACAAAATTTGGTCACTCATATATTCGTTCTAGGGGCCAAGTGTCTCATAAAAATCGAAAAAATTGGTAACTGCAAAGAAAAAATCATATTCAAAGCCTAATTTTCCTTATCAACGAATGATATGATAATGAATGAACAACGATCGGGACAGTTACCAATTTTCCTGAATCCCCCCTAATCTAATTCGCAAATATCAAAAATCGGGTTCTTTTCTCGATACCTCGAAGTCTCTCTTGCGAACGTCTAGTTCCAAATCCCATTTCTGCTCTTCGATTAAGTAAATACGGTCATAGTAGCCTTTAATTACCTTCTTAAGATAGTCTGAAAATGGATAATAATGGAACCACAAGTTATTTTCACTTTAAATGTCCACAGGGTTCGTTTAAAGGTAATGTTTTTTCGATTTGATAACTGTACCAGGACCGTTTGCGTGTGTGATTTGAGTGAGTATTATTGGCGTGACTCGTAATTACATAATTAGAGGAAATTTATATCTTTAAAAATAACTTCTTTCGTCTTCAAATCAATACCAAGCAAACTGTTGATGTGCTTTTAATTCACTTTTACTCGAATACCATGAATACAATATGAAAAATACGAAGATTACTCTGAAAATTTTTAGATGTGATAAAACTGTTGTAGTGATGAATATCGTAATAGTGTCAAGTATTACGTCTCACAATGACTATGAACTATCCCATCGTCATTACCATATCTCCACATCCCGACGACAAGTCCAGTTACTACTTGTAGTAAACGTTTGTGTTATTTGTGATTAAAAACAGAAACCGGAGCCGAATTAAGGAGATTTTCGTGCAATGATTTTCTCGATTTTAAAACTAATTTATCTAGAAACAGTGTCTGGGACAGTTACTAACAGCATTTAAAACTTGGTGTCCAGTATTTAAATTGATATACTTAAATGTGAAATTCTTTGAAAAAATTATTTCACTTATTAATGAAATCTTGAAGTTGTATGGAGTCTTTCACAGAAATTATCTATGCCTGCTCAAGCAGGATCTAAATAGTGACCCTGGAACTGTTAACAAATATTTGTGGGAAAAATTAGCTGTTTACAAGGTGGTTTCTCGATAGATACCCAAACTTCCATCTGGAGAGTTGCAGAGATCGGAGAAGACAAATTGTGAAAACAAATATTCGATATCGTAATGGAGAATGAGTCGCTGATTTATCAATTCGATCCAGACTTTGGAATTTAGAAACACTAATGATAATTAAGAAAGCACGCAGAATTAGGATTACTCTACTTTTGAAAATCTACAAATAGTAAATGGCTTCTCATAAAATGATTACATGTTAAGTTCGCAAAAATGCAAGTAGGCACTTCGAAGTAAACTGATTTGCACTGATTTGAATTTTCTTGCTCTACCTCGATACACTTGGTTTTTTCTTCAAGGGTCACAAGTTAAGTCAGTAGGACATCAAACAGTTTTAGAGTTAATGTTTAATTTTATCGAAAAATTTTCAGAGTTACCTTTGTATTTAAAAACTTATTTTTGTTATAAATCATCCAGTACTTGCACGATTTTTGGCAAATTTCCACTATCTTAACTATTTTCTCAACAATTTTTTTAAAATATGTAGATTATTTTCTAAATTTGTCCACATAATGGAAAAATTTTGCTTATTATTAAAGGTTAAAAAAATATTTACGTCAACTAAACTCTGAAGAAAACCATTAATTAGATAGCTATTTGCAAAATATTGATTATGATCGAATTAAATTACGAGTCACCCTATATATGAATTATGAAGGCAACCGCATTTAAAAGAAAATTGTTAAAAAGGATTGTTAAGCGCTACCAATTTTTTTGAATTTTATACGTGGTCTGGGCCCTAAACCGATATAAAAAGACAGATTCAGACAGACGGGTACCTCGTAGTCTCTCTTCCGAACCTCGCGTTCCAAATCCCATTTCTGTTCCTCGCAAATGTACATACGGTCATAGTACTCCTTTATTATTCGTTTTAGGGTAGCTGAAATTTGAAATAACGGAACCACCAGTAAGTATATTAGCTCTACAGTTTAGGACGTTTTATAACCCCCGATCTGTGTGTGTCTTAGTTTTTTATGTTCGAAGCTCCTATCTTTATTTGCTTTTACCTTTTCATGCCGTTTTCCCCAAATTTGTTTTGTAAATGGTGTCGTTTTGAACTCGTACCTAATTGACAAACGCGGCTTAAGGTAAAAACAGACATTTTATTTGTGTGTAAAAGATTTGAAACCCAAAAAAAAAATGCTAGAAAAAATTAAGCACAAAAAAAGAAGATTTGAGTGTGGTGTGAGAATGTGTAGTTCTACTCGGTTTTAAAGGGGCTCTTGCGGGGATTGTCTAAAAAAAATTGTAATATTAACCAAATTCTACTTTAGGTGCTGATTCTCATAGTCTAAGAAAGAGAATTGCGTTTATTTACTCAACTCAGCTATATACAGAGCAAGACTGTTTATACGAATATCAAAAATTACTGTTCCTTTCGATGAATGATCATTCAAAATTTTTACATTTAACCTGGAGGAAAAGTGATTTTTGATTAACTGTAATAAACGCCCTTCTAAGGAATTCAGCTGCCTAATAATCATGGTTGTTTAAATTGGGTATAATGGTAGTAGTACCTCTGCTGCTTTAATTCGCTCTATTCGCTCTAAATCATATTTATCCCCTTCTAGACTACAAATGCGTTGGTAGTAGCTTTGGCATATTGTTTGTAGCTCCGCTAGAAGAAAATATTACATAGTTTTGCTTAAAATTTAATAACGTGTGTGTTTGTAGATTTTTATATTTTGTGCTCCTAAATAATTTTTCGATTTTTCATTAGGAAATATGGGGGGAACATTGTTTAAGCTTGCAGAGCAAAACTCGTACACTATGGTAATAACAATGAGTAAAAAATATGAATAAAATTAAGTTTTTTATGTAAATTTTTAAAAAAAAATTGGGCCGAATATTAAGAAAAAAAATGCAGTGCAAAAAAAGCGATCTACTATTCTTGTGGTGGTTATTTAACGAGTTTCTACGCGAAACACATGCCCTCTATGTAAAATTATCGGTATTTCTACCTGGAGGTCTCTGAATTCTACTTCTTTTTCGATATCGTATTTCTTATTTTCTAGATCAATGATACGCCTATAGTATTGCTCGATTACTTGTTTTACGGCACCTAAAAATACACCAAGCCAACATAATCACCCATTTGCTGGTGAAAGTATTGCCGCTGTTCTTTTTTTCTATCATATTATAAAAGTGTTCTTAATCGTTGGAACGCGTAAGTAATAGAGAAAATTAATGTTAAAAAGAAAAATGTGAGAAATTAATGAGAATTGAACTGCTTCAAACTGTCAAAAAAAACAGTAAAACGTGCATATTAAAAAGCAAAATAAAAACTTTGAGCCATCGTTCATTGACTCAAAATTCCATTTTTCTTTTAGGAAAAAATCATACAGTATCAGCAGTTGCGTAAAAGAGTGAAGAAAAATAATAGAATAGCGATAGTTCAATCAATAAACGTGCAAATTTTTTAAAAATCCTCTCTCCTTCTGACCTCATAGTCTTTCTTTCGAACGAGGTATTCCAAATCGTATTTGGCGTCTTCCAGTTTGACTATTCTATCGTAATATTGCCTCAAAGTGCTCTTAAGAGATTCTGAACATTGTGGAAATCAACGTTATTAATTAATATTTATTTTAAACGGTAACTGAAGAGTGTTGTTGAACAATTGTGCGAACATTTTGAGTCTTACCTTCGTTTGCGTCGTCGATGAGTTTCGGTTTACCGCACCTTTCCTCAATGATACGTCTTCTTTCAGCGGCCTTTCTTTCTTGTTCCTTCTTTAATTCTTCAGCGGCTTTCTTTCTCAACAGTAACTAGTAAAGAGACAACCATAAATCAATTTAGTTAATAACTTGACAATGAATGATATTGACTTACTCTAAGTTTCTTCTTTCTTTCAGGGGTCATGAAACCTTTCTTAGCCTTTTTAGCCTTAGAGGCTTCTTCCATACGGGCACGGACCTCAGCCCTTTTTCTTTCAATTTCAGCCTGTTTCCTCTTCTTTTCCTATAGTTTATTCAGTTGAAAATACGTTAATATTGTAAACAATGTACCTGAACAATTCATTTCTTTACAATTCAATAGTATTAAACAACAGTTTTCTTAAAAGTAAAGAAATGAAGAGTTACTAAAATGTGTAAATTTATGTCTTAACGAATAATGCTTTGTCTGGTTTTTTGTGAATGGTTTTGTCCAATTGTTACGTGCCTCTTCCAATTTTTTTTTCTGGAAAATAAAAAAAACAATTGCAAATTAGATTACTATAAGTACTCAAATTGTTACAAAATATTAATTGTGCAAAAAACGATATTATTCAAAAATAGAGAATATGAAAAAATTGTGAATTTAATGTTTAAATTCGACAATAACGACAACAAATTCTGGGACAAAAAGACAATTGAAACATTTACTCTATTCAACATATAGATATCTTTATCAGTTACATTGAGTTGGAAAAAGTAAAAACAAGAGTATGAGTAGAAGCAAAACTGCATTACAAAATTTAAAAAATAGAAAATACTGGTTAGCAAAATTATGAATTTTAAAAAAACCATGCAAAAATACATTTCAAATCAATAGAAAACTTACTTAAGCTCTACTATTTACATAGTATACATAGGTATATACTATATGTATATAAATATATATATATACACAAAACACCTAAATATTTCACATATTTAGAGGAATGGAAGCGATAAAAGATTTATATACAGCGCTAGTGGCAAATATTTAAAAATTCAAAATATCTAAATATTCTACTTTTCGTCATGTATTCAGTAGAATAATTTTTTAATCGATATCCTAAGAAAAGTTAAAGCAATACGGGCATGCGACTTTCATTAATTACCTTTTAATCTAATTTTGGACTTAAGTTCGCGTTTTGTCATACTAAAAGAGAATATTAAAAAAAAAACAATATTTAGTTTTAAGTCCATTAAAAGTTCAATTTTATACGTACCTAACCTCATCGTCCGCCATTTTGAAAGTGTTTTGTTGTTCTGAAATATCGAAAGGTAAAATCAATTTTTCAAACCATAAATAACGTTTTAAAAAAAACCGTAAACGATAAAAATGTAAGGATGGATTCTAAATTCATAACATCCTGTATATATTTTTTTGGTTGAGCCAAAATTGTGTTCGTAAGTCCCAACCCAGTATTTATAGCGAAATTCTAAATTGTAGACTTGATCCGAAAACGTGCCTTTGCCCGAAATAGATTTTGGATTCGATCCAAGAAGTCGGCAAATAACCGTTGCACACGGTCACCTAATTTGGTAACTGAAGTTTTTTCTTTGGTGTTATATTACGTCTAAAGATTTTACCTAAATGATTAAATAAATACTAAAAGCTTCCAAAATAAAACATAAAAATGTAATAACAAAAGAAACGTTTAATTGTTTCGCTTTTTAGCACTCCCTTAATTGTACTTCTTTCCAGTATTAAAAAATCAAAAAAATTAAGATATATTTCATTTAAAATTTAGATCAAAGGTGTTTTGATCTTTTTTCAAACAGCGGTTCCTGTCCTTTGCTCTCTGTGCACTCCCTTGAGCCTCCTTATATTTCAACACTATTCCGAAATATGATTAACTTGCACTCCAAAGTGCAGACACAAAAATGGGTACAAAAACAACAAAATACTTAATGTTAAAGAAAAGACGTTCCATTAATGAATCATTTTGGGAATACCTATAAGTAGTGCTTGTTTTCTTACCAAAATTACACTCTAGCTACTCACTATAGATTAAAAATCACTAAGTCACAACTACACTAGATTAAAATTTTAAATAATCATCATAAGAAATTCCATATTTTCTATTGAAAAACGTACCTGTTTTACGATGGAATATATGAGCAGCTTCTCAGGGGACCCTGTGCTGACTGTCCAAGTTAGAGTTCCCCCCTAGAAAAATTCGACACCAGCCAGATATGGGACCCCCACTCAGTAAAGGCGACGCGTTCGAAAATGTTACTATAAAAATAGATTAGTAAAGGCTTAAATTTGGGAAATTGAAAATGTTGTGGAGGAATTGGGAACATAACTTCTTAAATGAATCCACCGGACAATCACCAATAAGGTTTCGACCTGGTGGCAAATTTAACGCAGCTAGAAATAGACTTTGACGTGTGACTTGATACTTGGGAAGCGATAGAAAACATTTTATTGTTTTTGCGAAATTTTGTTAATTCTGGATAAGATAGAAAATTTTGTAGGGAAACGTAAATGGCACTAAGTCTGAGTCATATGTTAGTATTTTTGGGCATCTTTAATTTCAAGATATTTGAAACGTTATTTAATCGAGTGTCTTGAATTGTATTGCGATTCATCCACGGGGTAACTGGCACAATTTCAACAATCGAAATCGGATCTATTTTAAGCCCTTGAGTCTATAAACATTAAGAAAATGTTTACTTTTAGTTTAGGAGATGTTTTATCTTATAGCATGCGGGAAAATTAAAAATATTGTTTGATGTTGAAAAAACTTCTTGTTGAATAGCAGGCTAGTGATAAGATTCAGAAGAGTATGGAACGAGTAAAAATGAGGAAAGCATTGAACTCACACAGTTTCAAATTAAAATTATAAGGACATTGTCCTACCAATTTGACCGTCAAAGAAAATGCAGACTACCTTCAGCAAAAAATCAACTAAACTTGTAAATCATCTTTAGTTAGTAATCCAGTTTGAATAAGGTATAAGAAATTGATTAAATAGTTCAAAATATCGTTTTGTTCTATCGTATTCCACTTTTTAGAGTATTAGTTTGTTCAGTATTATTAAGTTTTCCAGTTTTATCAGACAAATCCAAACCGACTGTGCAATAACTTATATTTTAGGGTTACCTACTGCGCCTGGACTTTCACGCCCACGGCATGGCTTAGTATACAACGTACAATTTGGCATGTTAGTGAGAATGTTAATACATGGTCGTAGTTATTGTAAAACCATGCTTAGATTGTTAAATATGACATTCTCTAAACGAAAATAGAATAATAGAAAATCTTGTGTAAACTTTTAAGATCAATAACCTAATAAAGAGTACCTAACTAGCATATGGACGATTAAGACATAATACCTCGTAAATACTTTGTAGGAAATTTGATATGGACAGCATAAAACTCGAGTTCTCAGAAACTTTTTTTGATATGAAGTTGTTATATGTCACTTTAGAGATTTTATCTGAAAAACATCAAAAATATACATAAAGATATCACCAAAAAAACGCAATTTTTTGCAAATTTTGATGATCATAATTGGAATTATCTAAAAATTTAGATGTAAGGTTCTCAATCATCGATATGCTTTCCAATCTCGTGATATACGTTGGCTTCGATCATGCAGGCGAAATCTACAAGCCTAAAAAAATTCAGAAAAAGGATTTTAATAGACAAACATGCTATGTTTTTCTAACCGGGACGTAATTAAACTAGAGGAGCACTATTGCAGAAATCTACCACGGGAAATAAATTATCATGTCATGTGAGATTGAATATANTATCATATTATAAAAGTGTTCTTAATCGTTGGAACGCGTAAGTAATAGAGAAAATTAATGTTAAAAAGAAAAATGTGAGAAATTAATGAGAATTGAACTGCTTCAAACTGTCAAAAAAAACAGTAAAACGTGCATATTAAAAAGCAAAATAAAAACTTTGAGCCATCGTTCATTGACTCAAAATTCCATTTTTCTTTTAGGAAAAAATCATACAGTATCAGCAGTTGCGTAAAAGAGTGAAGAAAAATAATAGAATAGCGATAGTTCAATCAATAAACGTGCAAATTTTTTAAAAATCCTCTCTCCTTCTGACCTCATAGTCTTTCTTTCGAACGAGGTATTCCAAATCGTATTTGGCGTCTTCCAGTTTGACTATTCTATCGTAATATTGCCTCAAAGTGCTCTTAAGAGATTCTGAACATTGTGGAAATCAACGTTATTAATTAATATTTATTTTAAACGGTAACTGAAGAGTGTTGTTGAACAATTGTGCGAACATTTTGAGTCTTACCTTCGTTTGCGTCGTCGATGAGTTTCGGTTTACCGCACCTTTCCTCAATGATACGTCTTCTTTCAGCGGCCTTTCTTTCTTGTTCCTTCTTTAATTCTTCAGCGGCTTTCTTTCTCAACAGTAACTAGTAAAGAGACAACCATAAATCAATTTAGTTAATAACTTGACAATGAATGATATTGACTTACTCTAAGTTTCTTCTTTCTTTCAGGGGTCATGAAACCTTTCTTAGCCTTTTTAGCCTTAGAGGCTTCTTCCATACGGGCACGGACCTCAGCCCTTTTTCTTTCAATTTCAGCCTGTTTCCTCTTCTTTTCCTATAGTTTATTCAGTTGAAAATACGTTAATATTGTAAACAATGTACCTGAACAATTCATTTCTTTACAATTCAATAGTATTAAACAACAGTTTTCTTAAAAGTAAAGAAATGAAGAGTTACTAAAATGTGTAAATTTATGTCTTAACGAATAATGCTTTGTCTGGTTTTTTGTGAATGGTTTTGTCCAATTGTTACGTGCCTCTTCCAATTTTTTTTTCTGGAAAATAAAAAAAAACAATTGCAAATTAGATTACTATAAGTACTCAAATTGTTACAAAATATTAATTGTGCAAAAAACGATATTATTCAAAAATAGAGAATATGAAAAAATTGTGAATTTAATGTTTAAATTCGACAATAACGACAACAAATTCTGGGACAAAAAGACAATTGAAACATTTACTCTATTCAACATATAGATATCTTTATCAGTTACATTGAGTTGGAAAAAGTAAAAACAAGAGTATGAGTAGAAGCAAAACTGCATTACAAAATTTAAAAAATAGAAAATACTGGTTAGCAAAATTATGAATTTTAAAAAAACCATGCAAAAATACATTTCAAATCAATAGAAAACTTACTTAAGCTCTACTATTTACATAGTATACATAGGTATATACTATATGTATATAAATATATATATATACACAAAACACCTAAATATTTCACATATTTAGAGGAATGGAAGCGATAAAAGATTTATATACAGCGCTAGTGGCAAATATTTAAAAATTCAAAATATCTAAATATTCTACTTTTCGTCATGTATTCAGTAGAATAATTTTTTAATCGATATCCTAAGAAAAGTTAAAGCAATACGGGCATGCGACTTTCATTAATTACCTTTTAATCTAATTTTGGACTTAAGTTCGCGTTTTGTCATACTAAAAGAGAATATTAAAAAAAAACAATATTTAGTTTTAAGTCCATTAAAAGTTCAATTTTATACGTACCTAACCTCATCGTCCGCCATTTTGAAAGTGTTTTGTTGTTCTGAAATATCGAAAGGTAAAATCAATTTTTCAAACCATAAATAACGTTTTAAAAAAAACCGTAAACGATAAAAATGTAAGGATGGATTCTAAATTCATAACATCCTGTATATATTTTTTTGGTTGAGCCAAAATTGTGTTCGTAAGTCCCAACCCAGTATTTATAGCGAAATTCTAAATTGTAGACTTGATCCGAAAACGTGCCTTTGCCCGAAATAGATTTTGGATTCGATCCAAGAAGTCGGCAAATAACCGTTGCACACGGTCACCTAATTTGGTAACTGAAGTTTTTTCTTTGGTGTTATATTACGTCTAAAGATTTTACCTAAATGATTAAATAAATACTAAAAGCTTCCAAAATAAAACATAAAAATGTAATAACAAAAGAAACGTTTAATTGTTTCGCTTTTTAGCACTCCCTTAATTGTACTTCTTTCCAGTATTAAAAAATCAAAAAAATTAAGATATATTTCATTTAAAATTTAGATCAAAGGTGTTTTGATCTTTTTTCAAACAGCGGTTCCTGTCCTTTGCTCTCTGTGCACTCCCTTGAGCCTCCTTATATTTCAACACTATTCCGAAATATGATTAACTTGCACTCCAAAGTGCAGACACAAAAATGGGTACAAAAACAACAAAATACTTAATGTTAAAGAAAAGACGTTCCATTAATGAATCATTTTGGGAATACCTATAAGTAGTGCTTGTTTTCTTACCAAAATTACACTCTAGCTACTCACTATAGATTAAAAATCACTAAGTCACAACTACACTAGATTAAAATTTTAAATAATCATCATAAGAAATTCCATATTTTCTATTGAAAAACGTACCTGTTTTACGATGGAATATATGAGCAGCTTCTCAGGGGACCCTGTGCTGACTGTCCAAGTTAGAGTTCCCCCCTAGAAAAATTCGACACCAGCCAGATATGGGACCCCCACTCAGTAAAGGCGACGCGTTCGAAAATGTTACTATAAAAATAGATTAGTAAAGGCTTAAATTTGGGAAATTGAAAATGTTGTGGAGGAATTGGGAACATAACTTCTTAAATGAATCCACCGGACAATCACCAATAAGGTTTCGACCTGGTGGCAAATTTAACGCAGCTAGAAATAGACTTTGACGTGTGACTTGATACTTGGGAAGCGATAGAAAACATTTTATTGTTTTTGCGAAATTTTGTTAATTCTGGATAAGATAGAAAATTTTGTAGGGAAACGTAAATGGCACTAAGTCTGAGTCATATGTTAGTATTTTTGGGCATCTTTAATTTCAAGATATTTGAAACGTTATTTAATCGAGTGTCTTGAATTGTATTGCGATTCATCCACGGGGTAACTGGCACAATTTCAACAATCGAAATCGGATCTATTTTAAGCCCTTGAGTCTATAAACATTAAGAAAATGTTTACTTTTAGTTTAGGAGATGTTTTATCTTATAGCATGCGGGAAAATTAAAAATATTGTTTGATGTTGAAAAAACTTCTTGTTGAATAGCAGGCTAGTGATAAGATTCAGAAGAGTATGGAACGAGTAAAAATGAGGAAAGCATTGAACTCACACAGTTTCAAATTAAAATTATAAGGACATTGTCCTACCAATTTGACCGTCAAAGAAAATGCAGACTACCTTCAGCAAAAAATCAACTAAACTTGTAAATCATCTTTAGTTAGTAATCCAGTTTGAATAAGGTATAAGAAATTGATTAAATAGTTCAAAATATCGTTTTGTTCTATCGTATTCCACTTTTTAGAGTATTAGTTTGTTCAGTATTATTAAGTTTTCCAGTTTTATCAGACAAATCCAAACCGACTGTGCAATAACTTATATTTTAGGGTTACCTACTGCGCCTGGACTTTCACGCCCACGGCATGGCTTAGTATACAACGTACAATTTGGCATGTTAGTGAGAATGTTAATACATGGTCGTAGTTATTGTAAAACCATGCTTAGATTGTTAAATATGACATTCTCTAAACGAAAATAGAATAATAGAAAATCTTGTGTAAACTTTTAAGATCAATAACCTAATAAAGAGTACCTAACTAGCATATGGACGATTAAGACATAATACCTCGTAAATACTTTGTAGGAAATTTGATATGGACAGCATAAAACTCGAGTTCTCAGAAACTTTTTTTGATATGAAGTTGTTATATGTCACTTTAGAGATTTTATCTGAAAAACATCAAAAATATACATAAAGATATCACCAAAAAAACGCAATTTTTTGCAAATTTTGATGATCATAATTGGAATTATCTAAAAATTTAGATGTAAGGTTCTCAATCATCGATATGCTTTCCAATCTCGTGATATACGTTGGCTTCGATCATGCAGGCGAAATCTACAAGCCTAAAAAAATTCAGAAAAAGGATTTTAATAGACAAACATGCTATGTTTTTCTAACCGGGACGTAATTAAACTAGAGGAGCACTATTGCAGAAATCTACCACGGGAAATAAATTATCATGTCATGTGAGATTGAATATAGACCGAGACATTATCCTAATGTGGGTGCATATACAAACCGTCTAGATTGAGAATATAGTCTAGTGAAAGCAGTAAGACCTATCGTAAAAGTTCTCATTGTTGTGGACACATATGTAACTATAAAAAATAATTCGAAGAACGAACATAATAATTGTTGCAGAACAACAACCACCTGGTGAAAAGCAAACTCTTAAATAGATAAAGTGCAGCCAAAAAAAACTAAACAAGCACTACTAATGAATAACAATAATGTGTGACAATTGAACTGATCGTAGGGCATAAGACTCTCAAATTTCCCAAGCAAGCATTAGCAGTTATATGGTTGAAAAAGAAACAACAGAGTCCATATCAAATGTCCCTGTTCAGAAATTATACCTCGAGTATTTACGTCCCAAAAGGGAAAATAAACTAATCAAAGAAGCCAAATATGGAATAACTGTAGAAACTAAGAACTTTTTATCTTGGATTTTTTAACTACAACGAGCAAGTTATGTAAGATTAAAAAATCTTTATTACCGGGAGTTAACATAGACCTAACAACTGATATTTAATTTATATTTGTATATGGTACAAAAGTTCAATCATTAATTAAAAATTTAAATGTTTGTGTCTGTTTTTGAAAAGTTCCTTAATGCATCTTTAACAGCTCATTTAATTATGATTTTTAGTAGAAATATGTAGGTGTATACCACACACATATTAGAAATAGTAGTTCGCGAATATATCCATAATTAATCCTACAAATAACTGGCACAATTTCAAAAATCATACAGAGTATATTTTAAGCATTTCAACTCTGTAAAAACGTTCAGTATTAGCTGGAGAATAGGATCTGACCAATAAAAAAAATGATACCATTACAATAAAAGAATATTCGAGGCATGAGTGCGATTTCCGGAAAGTCAATGCATCTCTCGTCTTCTTGTCCTCCAGAAGTCGAACCAGGGCATCGCACCCTGGTTGATCCAGTTGCCCGTTCGCAGCACACGCTGTGACGTCACGTTTTGCGTCATTCCGTTTTTAGAATGAAATATCGGCTTTGCGTTTTCCTCAACGAGTGAGCGATAATGAGGAGGCTCTTTTGACTCAAAATTCTATATGAAATTGAGCATCGTCGAAATGCATATTTCCTTTAAGTGAGGATATTGATGAAAATTGATGCCAATATTCGCAACTATAGGCAATTTAAATTCAGATTAAGCGTGGTTAACGGTACTGCACGGGCGGGGTCATAGAACTCTTTATTCTGCCCCTCTTTAGTCCCCACCGTTCTGACCTAATTTCCTGGCTGACACATTTTGCAACAAGTATTGACGCATTGCCCCACCTCCAGGAGATCTAGTGACGTCAGTGGTACACCTCCACCCCCTATTTTGTCGACCAGTTCTTTCATTAATACATTTCATTTTCATGTCATTTTATTTATATAGAATTTGAACAAAAATACAGATTTTTATCACATTTTTTTCAAAAATTTATTTCAGTTCTGAAGATTTGATATCAATTTTTTTAATTGCCTATTATTAAGGTAATAAATGTAAAAAATAAAACAAGATGGATTTTCCGAACAGTAATTTTGTAATCAAATATTTCTTCACTAAAAATCTATGATGTACAACAATTTTCTTTTTCCAGTAAAATTGTGATTAATATCGAATCTATAATAGCCATCACTTGGAAAGGCCATAGTCGATTATTTAGTAACATTTTTGTCGAATTTTTATGAGCAAAAAGACAATCGAACAGCATCTACGTCGAGCGATTGTGTTTATTTAAAAGAATTAAAAGAAAATGACCAGAGTTGAAAAAGAAAACTAGAATGTTAATGAAGCAACTCACTCGTGTATAATCAACAGAGGAAAAGAGAATAGAAAAAAAGATGTTAAATAGCATCCTTTTTGCCAAATTCAACAAATTATATACGAGGAAGTCTTAATATAGTCTAAGATTACTGCAGAAGAAATGAAACTTTCAGAAAATGTTTTATTGTGCTACTTATGCATTGGTTTATGTTAGTCCGTATTACTTAAATACACTTTGTAAAGCGGCCCTATAATTCCTTTAAACCCAAAAAAAACACCATCCTCTTGATCTACAAACCATTCTTTAACAGTTCCAACCACGAAAGACTTAAATTAGGTGATGAGCTCCATCAGTTCGAGTCCTAACTATTTTTTGTGCGCAACGTTGAATGATACTCTCCTGCGGCAGTAAAAAATAGAAATACATAATATCTAAGAACCATGCAAAACAATCCTGGATTACGTACAAAATGTCACTGCTACAAGAAGAAATAATAAAGTTAGAAAACAAAATCATAAAGTACAAAAAGATCTAAGTAAAAATCAGATAAAAATCAGAAAAGCTACTACATTTAGCACCAGAAAGGATGAAATGAAACGACACGATAGGACAACTGAATAGGAAATACTGGAGATTAAAAAACTTTAGAATCCAAATAGCCTACAAGATAGAAACTTATGCAGCAGTTTCACATATGGCATAAATATATAGTCGAATTTTTCCAAGACAACCGACATCGAAAGCCTGAGATAACTGCTTCGCAGAAACAGGGTAGAGAAAGTGCTCAAGCGAACCAAAAATCGGGACGATCAGATGATATTTATGCAGAGGCATCAAATAATCAAACAAAGATATTAAAACACTTACGAGGCTTTTTAACACTATATACCACACAGGAATAATATCAACGGGTTGGTTTAGATAAATTTTCATTATAATACTGAAGAAAAAAGTGTCAGATGTAGTGATCAATCCTACAAGCAGCATAATGAAAAGTATTTTTGAGAATAATTCATACAAAAGTTTATATTAGTGACACTGAACTTAATTTTCGTATTGTATTAAAAACGTGTGAAACCCTGTTCGTGCAGGTTTTGGTCGCGGAGGTTTTGCAAAGATGTCGGGACATCAACCAAGATCTATATCTAAAAACCTTTCAGGTGCAACATTATAAAATGATCAAAAAAGTACAATACACAAATAGACAATTAGAACATTAGGATCATACATATATTAGAACAAGGTAGAGACTCTATGAATAGGATTTTTGTTATCTAAAAAACTAGAGAAGAAAAAAGAATTAAACCAGAAGTGTATTCTCTCGACATTAATCCTTAACTTATCATATAATATATGTATCTGTCCTCAGGCGATAGAGAATATAAAGGCAGACATATTGATCAATAGGAAACTGCTAATGATGACCAACTCAGAGATAGAATTACAAAACCTAATGAATTAAATCACACAATATACTGAAGAATGGGTTGAAAGTTAACACTAAGAAAACCAAATGTGATACTCATGAAAATCATAACGTAACAAAAGGATCTGCAAGACAATAGTATTATTTTGAGTTCGGCTACGTCGAGTAAAGTATTTAGAAACAACAATGAAAGACAAATAGGGTCCAAATATTGAAATGAAAAAAAAGATTGTAACGACAAGGATGGCATTTGTAAGAATCAAATAAGCATACAGAAATGCACCACGAAATAATCAATAAATTATGAATACTTGTTAGAGTAACTAAGTACAACAAGAGAGTACCACAAAACATGATAAGTTAACCAGTTAACTGCGGAATTTATTATTAAAAGTCTCTTACGGGATGAGTAATTATTAATCAGTTAACGTCCAAATAATTTTTTTTTTCAGAATAAATCTAGGATAGGTTCAAACTACGATTAAAAGACTGTAGATAGTATACCTTCATATCGTCTCTAAAGTTAACTGTCTTCAAACAAAGACACTGGACGCTAATAGGTTAAGATCAAGCAGGGACGAGTATACACGTCGAACGCAGTTAACTGGTTAAAGTAGATAAAGTAGCAAAGAGATAACTATTTTAAAAAGTACATTTTAAAGTCGAAAAAACATAAGGATATAAAATAATATGAATTCTGAAAACTTTGTGTTACAAAAATTGATGTACGAGTTTATTGAATCGAATGAATTTAAAAAAAATACTGAACACTAGGTAAATGGTGAATCATATCAATATATGATATGAAATTTAACAAAAATATTTAAACAAAAAGAAAAGTTTAATCGTTACTTTCTGAAACATGGCAAATTACTTTTTTGAAGCACCTTTTCGTGGTCTGACTGAATCTTTTAAAACTTTTTCTTCATATTATTACCAGTTCGTGATTTTTCATTTGATACTTGTAACCTAACTACCAAATTTTCCAGCGTTAGTTAAAATTTCACCTTTCCTGCATTTCATGTTTTTTTCCGATGCTTTCCTTTTATCAAATTTTAGAAAAGGTTAGGTAGATACCAGCATTCGATTAAAATCACCTTCATCATTGATTTCAATATTATAGAAAGTACTTGAATAGTTGTTCTATCAAGTTGAAGTGCATATTCTTTTTTGAGTTGCACTACTTGCTTAACATAACTTCGAGTATGTCCTATCACAAAATACCCTGAATGGCACTTCAAACTTTTGTTGTTGGAAAACACAGAAAAGACAAAAAAGCCTAAAATTTATTACTACATCATGTTAATAAAAACCAATAAATAAAACATACTATTGAGAACCATTGAGGCAGTTTCTTCATTGATCAGAAAAAATATATTCTTCACTAGCAATGTTTGAGTGCTTTAGTTTGAGACGTTTAAGTGGTGGTAAAATCCTTTTGCAGTCTATATTACAGAGTAGCTGCACATTCAATTACACATATAAGAAAGTTCTGTGAGGTCAGTACATTTCTAAATGTTCCGAAATTTTAAAATGAAAATCGTGATATCATTAGCAACAATTTTTACCAAATAGAAGTCCATAAAATTCTGCTCTATTTTCTAGATTTCAGAATTTATGTGAAGAATAATGTTTTAAATTAACTAAGACCATAGATGAAAATTCGTATCCGGAGCTCGAATTCTCGAAATTCCTTCGTGCCAAAAATGCTTTAAAAATAGGGTCGATGGTAAACAAATAGGGATACATTAAATTAAAAAATTATTTAATAAACGATCGGATAATAATTAATACTATTTTTATCCATTATTAGATAAGAAATAACACAGAAAAAAAAGTAGCACTTAGCAAATATCATTGATAATTGCATTCGTATTTATTTTAAAATTAAGAAACAAAGCAAATTTTCAATGACAAAACACATTTGCACATTGCAACCTAAAAATAAACTCGCCACTTCGCCCTAAGCCTATATCCGAATTTTGCTTCAATAGGGCAGTTACCTGCAAACATTATGAATCCGCAAGAGCACGTGAGGGCTTAACAATCAATGTAATGACGTCATTACCGTTCGGGCCAATGGCGTCGGGCGTTCATTCAGTTTAACCGACTGGCCCGCTTTGAGATTCATCTCGGCATTTTCACAAGAAATTCTGTTCAGTTTCGTATGTGGGCCCGTTCACGAAACTCCTGCTCCAGACCTAACTTAACAGTGATCAGTGTGTCCATTTTTATTGTAATGGCAAGAACAATCATGTTAACGATTAATTCGTTCACTGTTTATGAAGTAAGTTTTTTCTGGAACTTACTACGCTTTTTAGAGATTTTAAATAACATAATTTAGTTTCGTTTTGATTTTTTTCCATAATTTCTTTTGCAAATCGCTACTACAAATATTTGTTGTTGTTCTTAACCTACCCCATACTGAATACTACAAGTTGAGGTTGGTTCGGAAAATTTGCGTGGGTGTCTAGTACATCCACGAAAATTGCCGCAACACATTCCAGTGTGCCCTATATCGGGGAAATTTCTGGCGAACTTGCTTTTAGTTACCAGTTCGGGCATTTTTTAAGACAAATTTGGAAATGTTTTCATAACTTATTACTTTATGATTGCCATTTTACTAATTAATTAAATTTAGCTATTTAATTATATTTTTTATGACTTTAGTTACTCTTGAAGCAAAACAAACCAAATTGCTTTTATTTTTTTTATCAAAAATTTGGTTCCAAAATAATTCACTCTGAGCCAAAAAGTAAAATATCCGGTTAATTTTCATAAGAGCGAGCATTGTACGCAATAGCGCTTCCGGATAACTTTGAATATTTGGAACGGTAGTGACGTCATGAACGCGCGCACGTTCCTTTACTAACCTACATTTTCGACTCTAAAAATAGAATGGCCCTGATCTAATAATAGAATCGGGAGACGCAGGACGTTACTCCCATTTCTTTGGGACTCCTTAATCGGAATTCCACGTCCACTTTTTCCAGCAATAAAAGTTAATTTTTCTTATGGTTGCCATGGTGAAGTGTATAAAATTTTAATCAAAATTCTCTAAATCAATGTTTAATAATTATTTTTTGAATTTAAAAATAACTGTTTTAGTTGAATATCGCCCTAAGCTTGATTGCAATTTCCTCAATGCATTACAAAATAGTTTCTGTTCCATTTTTGTTCTGTTTCCAAAGGATCGATTAAATCAAATAAATACCTTTCAATGGGAATGGTACATGTGGCCCTATGAATAATTAAAATAAGCAAAAGGACTGTCGGCCATGTAGAAACTAAGAAAATTGTGCACTCGGCCATGACAAACATAAAAAATTTAAGTATCCAGTTACATTGAATTTCAGCCAAAAATGATTGCTTTATCAATACAACCACAAACCACATTATCTATACTAATTAGTAAAATTAAAAAAAACACTATCCTATAATCCAATTTCGTATTGTAGCTGTATAGCGTATTTAAGCTCATGTAACAGCCATTGGCGTCGCTAGAACTTAATTAGAAACAGGCCTATTTTGTGGCAGACAACTGAATTTTAAACGAGTTTCTGCCCAAAATGGGTTCGTTTTTAACTTATGAAGACACTTCTTCAGCTTCCATTTAAAGGACAATGCTGCTATTGTAGGTGATATTCTCAACATCGTATGGGGTGCAGATATCTCGGTTTAAGAAAAGATTGTGCGTTCCTTATGATGTCGAGCATACGCCTGGTCATCGAATACACCGCACGCCCATGTAGTTGTATACTCTCTGTTTCTTGAAAGGCTTCTATTTTAATCCACTCGTATGTAAAAGGATATATTAATAAGGATTCCTTTAACAGGAACGGAAGAAACTAACACTTTGTTCCTTCCGGTGCGAAGGGATCGAAAATCGCACTTACGTATTTTACGATTTGACTTTGGCCCTGACCTAAATGCTTGTAATTTGAATAAAACAAATTTTCTAAATAATGTATTATTGAGTATTTATTTATTGAATTCCTATGGCTGTCCTGTTACCGGTTAGTCATAAATCGTTAATTAAATTATGAAAAAAAAGGAAAATCCTCCATCGATAAAAGCAAGGTAAATGCAATATTGGCGGCTTTAGTCATTGGAGGGGGACAATACTTATATAGGGGATGAAACCTAATAAATACTTCAGTTCTAACTGTCCCTAGTAGGATTGAAGACGAGTGAAGTTAGTGGTGTGTCTTTGCATTTTAAATTTTATTTAAAATGGTGAGAAACCTTTGAAGTTTTTTAATTAACATACATAAACCTAATAAGCATTTATTTAAAAAAAACCCAGAACAAGGAATAAGAATTATTCTATATTTTCTTAATATGTTCCATAAACTACTTAAATAGTTAACTAGCAACCTTTTTTTTTCTAAGCAAGGAATCAATAGAAAAATAGAATTCCATGACGACCCCATAAATTGACAATAATTATAAGTTTTACTTGAGTGAATTCCAACAGATGTTTTCAAGTCTTATGAAATATGTAACGAGAGACAACTTGGGTTATTTCGTTTCGAATATAATATTTAAAAAGTTCGTTTTCTAGGTTTAGAGACGACCGGGAGTGAAGTTTATTCAATTTCCATGGCTTTTATTTATTTTTTTTTCTTTGAAGCCCACTGCAGCTGCTGGGCGCTGCACAAGAGAGTTTTTATAAACTCTTGTGCGTGTGACAGCGGCTATTGTGGGAGTTCTTAATCTTCTAATTTCTAAGGGGGTAAGTAAAACGGTAAATGATCGTTATGCACATTCATATACATATATATTAAGAACATTTAGGAAAAATAGGGTTTTAAGATGATAAGTTGACATTTAGATAGACAAATTGTACAATAATTCCGAGATAGAGATCAAAACGTTCAATAATAAAATATAATTTTGTACCAAAAACAGTTTTTCTTTGATGCAGTCAACAATAGAATAGTACAAATAAAACAACTAACATTTAAATAGGAGTGCACTAATCTTGGTTCCCTATAACATTTAAAAGTTAACACATTTAATGCTTTGGTATTGTAACTAGAACTAACAATAAAAATAAAAACGTTTGTACAACACTTGTTCCTTCAAAGTCGAAATACTTCGTTAATAGAGCTACAAATCATAAACCTTTGTCTTGTTGATTCGTAAATTTATGATCGGCCCCTCTATTAGTATCACAAAATGGTTAAAAAATATCAAATCACACTTAATACGATTATTATTCAAGTTAAATTCGTGAGATTCAGGTTCGTCAGTCTAGTCTTCGACGATTTTTGCCGTAATACTGCCGTGGTTGTAGCCATCCTCGAAGAGCAACTTACAAAGAACGGCTTTGAGCCTTATTCTTGCAGCATCAAATTTGTCGTCAATCATCAATGTGGCTCTTAAGTACGGTACTGCTTCCTCGAATTTGCCCTAGATAAAAATACGGATTCGGAAACATGTTTAATAAGAAATTTTGTAAATTTTACCAATTTAATGTAAAGCTCAGCCACTTTGAAATGATTCCAAAGATTGCCGGGATTCTGATTAAGAGCTAAGTGGGCAATTTTTAGGCCTTCTTCTTGTAATCCCACACTAGAATTAAATTTAAATCTACCTTAGTAAAAATTCTTTACAAGAACTGAATAATAAGTACTAGTATTTAACACCAGAATATTAGATTGTGGTAGGATAATAAGTGAACATGATCACAGATTGTTGTTGTAACAACTACAAAAAAGTAGTTCTTCTGTAATGGTTCGTCCATAGGATATTATTAATATTGGTCATTTAAATGTTAAATCTACGAAGGGTAAAACTTTCTAAAACGATATATTATTCTAGATTAATATAAAAAATTTAAATAAATAAAATATAAAAAATATATAAAATATGGTGTCTAAGACATAGTTGGATGAAGGCATTAGTGATGTGTTAATACGCATCGATAGAGTTAGGGCATTGAGGCGAGATCGTGGTGAGGAGGGGTTTTGCTTTATCTGCTATTCATTTCTCTATTTTGAATAATATTAGTTGTTTATATATACTAGCAACTTTGGATGGAGCTCAAAATCAATAGAATTAAAAATACTCTAAATTAAATATTGGACATTGAACTTTTACCTGAACATCAATTAGGCTTTCAACCCACTCACTTCACTACAGAACAAATGCACAGGGTGGTCGTTATTATTATAGAATGTTTGGAGTTAAAAATATACTATCCGGTTGTTTTCCTAAACATGAAGCAAGTATTTGATAGACTATAGCAAAATGGTCTACTCTACAAAATGAAAGAATGTCTCCCGCACTTTTTTGCTAATCTAAATCATCGGAAGTTCTAAGTTCAAGCTAGTGACTTGTTCTACAATAACTATTCCTTCAGGACACTGTATCGGGGTCAGTTCTATATACCATAGACTTGGAAATAGAAGAAATCATAATGGACTTCACCTACGCTAACGATATGGAATTTCCGATTATGGCTTATAATCCTCAAAAAAACAAGCCTCAAAGAAACTCAGCTGACACTCTAAAAATTGATAAGCATGAGTCGAAAAATGGCGAATTAAAGATAACGAAGACAAATTTTTGAATACCATTTTCATCATACACAAAAATGAATGTCCTCTTGTGACGATAAACAGTAAATCTATTTAACAGACCAGCAATGTATTAAAATCTATGACTACACACTTACTATTAGAGAGGAAATTAATGTTAACGTAACATATCCAAAACCAAAGAGGTTGAAATGAGAAATGGATTGGTTAATTGGTTATTGTTCCGACTTTGTATCAACTTTCAAGAGAAAATCAAATTCTGATTCTTAAAAGTATATTAAAGCCTTCCTTTGCTCTTATGATCTCACTTTATAGAAGATTTTCGTAATGAGTTTCGAATGATCTTAAATGGTTCGCGGTTGCTTTGCCCTTCTTCAGTGAGAAACTGGGTTTATTAAGTTATGATGTAGATTTAATATTTTCCTTGCACATAAAAAACTGCTTAAAAATCATTTGTAATTGAAGCTCTTATATTTAATCAAAGATGTACAGGGTGCGCCATTGAAAACGAAACACGCACAGTTTTGAACAGTTAAGAGAATTTATGAAAAAACACTCGGACACGTAAACCTTATTTCTGAGGGGGAAACATTTTAGACTAAGCCGGACATCCCTATCTCCAATCCCTTAAGCGGGAGCCCGAAATTTTAAATGGAAAGGAGGGGAGTCGAGTAGCACATCATTTTAAAGGTCTTTCAAAACTGCATTTAGAGGTGTAAGAGGTGGAAATTTTAAATGTATCGATTCGTTTTTAAGAAAAAGAGCCTCAAAAAGTCAAAAGTTACAAAATTAAATATTTTTTTACAAAAACTCTTAGGTTTCCGATACATGTTGTAAGAAACTTTTCTCTTGGAAATGACGTCCTTAATCGTTAGCTAAATTTGCGTAAATGTTTATTAAACACCCTGTACATGCACACAGGGTATTAGAGAAATCACTTTCATAAATTTAGCTAAATATTAAGGACATCATTTCCAAGAGAAAAGTTCCTTACGACATGTATCGAAAACCTAATAGTTTTTGCAAAAAAATATTTAATTTTGTAATTTTTGATTTTTTGAGGCTCTTTTTCTCAAAAACGAATCGATACATTTAAAATCTTCACCTCTTACACCTCTAAATGCAGTTTTGAAAGACCTTTAAAATGATGTGCTACTCGACTCCCTTTTCCATTTAAAATTTCGGGCTCCCGTTTAAGGGGTTGCAGATAGGGATGTCCGGCTTACAATTAGTCTAAAATGTTTCCCCCTCAGAAATAAGGTTTACGTGTCTGAGCGTTTTTTCATAAATTCTCGTAACTGTTCAAAACTGTGCGTATTTCGTGTTCAATAGCGCACCCTGTATATTAAATACTTCATTAATGAGAATTCTATGTGACAGAAGTATGTTGTCTCATTTTAGTTTCTACGATAAAATGTATGGATCCTGTTTACTTAATAGAGATGTGTTTAAAGTAGAACAATTGCATATGCCAGGTGAGATGCTTAAGACGGTCTACAAGAGGGGTGATAAATTGAAAGAAATTGAATGATTAAACATAGGAAAAAAAAGGTTGTATCATCTCCTGATACTATTTAACAAAATATTTATAAATAAGTGGTCAGATTGTTATATGATAAAGTTAAATTTAGATACGACTCATATAATTTGAATCTAAAACATAAATGTTTAATATCTCGTTCACCTTACATGATTTCTGTCTACAAATACTCTTTCTTGTATTTAAATATATTTAAAATATAACAAGATTTCAGCTAAAGATAGATTTTTACCGCTCCATAAATTCAGGAGCCTAGTTCGTAAACTGATTGCAACCTTGTCTAAATGATTGATGTGCTGCAAATTGGCGCATTGCTCCTGACATTCCCCTCAGTATGTGCTTCTTGATATCAATAGTAGTATGTTATAGATGTCATATTTAATATATTGTTACAGTCATTTTGTAGGCCGCCTTCAGTGGTCTCATTTAATTTAAGTAAATGTATAGTATGTAAAATATTTAACAATTGAATTACAATATGCGGTTACATTCAAAGAAGTTTTACTTGAATTTCATCTTTGCACTTTTTTTGTAATTAATTTTCAATAGAAATAATTATTATATTGAACTAAATAGAGAATTTGTAGAAGATTTAGTAAAAACAATTTTTAAGTATGTTTCTTGTTTAATACTGTCACTTATCATACATCCCTTGTAGGATTAAGAGTTCTCTGAATGATGTCTTGTTATACTATTACGTATATAGATAATTTTTATAAAAATGAAACATTATATTGATTCATTCAAAGTTCATATTCTCTATTTGGAGGAAAACTTACTATATCATAAGCCTTTATAGTTCTTCCTTCCAAAAAACAGAACATGAAAAACTACTTCAATCAAAATATTCTATCGTTAGCGATGACTTTGTTCCATCTTTTGATCAGAAAATGTATTACGCTATGTCTTATACACATATTTGGAGATTATCTACTCCATTTCCAATCCATTTTCATATAAATTTAATATTTATGAACCAGAATGTGTGTCTTCGACCGAAACAAATTATACATAGTAGGAAGAAAAACAATATGGCGAATAAGCTACATGGAAAGTACTATCCTATGTGGCTTATTCGCCAGTGAAATGCTTTTAGTATTTCTTTAACACCTTTTGTAATATGAGGCAGCATGAAACAAGTCACAATGTGATTTTCAAATGATCAGATTAAGACTGATAACTGTTTAAGAAAAATTATTTCTTCTGTAAGTTGTTTTTGCGTTACACATGGAAATTTATCCATTAATGCCTGTAACCCTTGTCAAAACGAACTTCAGGTAGACTTTTTTCCAAATTAATGTAAAAGACTAACACTTCGGTTCATGAATAATATAAACTGTCTATGTTTGGACCTCTTAATCCTATATTATTTTATCAGTGTAACTTTGCATTTATTTCAATATTAGAGAGAAGATCCAATTCTTATTTACAGAACTCTAAACATTCAAATGTAAAAAAAATTGAATTACGCAGAATCAATATTAAAAAGTACTTACTTCCCCAACAAATGGCTTAAAAATATCAATGGAATGTCCAATTGAGTAATCGGTACTTTTGTCACAGCTCCTCTAATGCAAACTACTGCTTGCTCAGTATTTCCATATACTATCCAGTAAATAGCAGAAGCCATTAACAGTTGCCAATTGGTTTCATCCTTTAAAATATGAAATTTGAAACGGCAAAACCATAAGATTCATTACTAAATTTCTTACTGCAGCTAAAGCCTTGGAGATTTTAATGCCCAATTCTCTGACGTTCAACTTCTGATTGCCACAAATCAGCTGCAGCATTTCAGTTAAATCGCGATCGTAAGCATTGGGCAGTTTTAAAGCCAAAACTTTTAGGGTTAATTCGTTTAGGCCATATGGCATGTGAGGGTTTAATACTTGCATACAATATGGTTTAAAATTTTCCTTATTACTTCTTGTGATAGGTTGATTAATATACGAGCCAATGCTTAAAAAATTTGGACTTAGGATTAATTTTAATTTTAATTATTTAATAGTTACTCAATGAGTTTATTTTTGATGGAATCCCATAACTGCGAGTATTTAAATGGATTTAATAAGTTACTGTTTTCGCATACTTTATCGGACAGTGTGTAAGTTCCAAACTTATCATAGATGTGAAGTCGTTGTTCATTATCAGGATTATCGTTCAAGTCCAATGAAACTAAAACACAAAATTATATTATTATTATTATTATAATTAGTACCATTACACCGGTATAGCTATATTGAGATTTGCGACTTATGACTGAGCGATTATAATGCTGGCAATAATAATAACTTCAATCAACACACAATTTTGGTGCAAAGTCAAAAGCCTCATTGTCAACCTAGCAAATGACTATGCCAGTGATTTTTACTTGGAGACATCAAATTCAATAGACAGCCTATAAACTAGGAAGGACAAATTTCAAATCGTACAAGCTATAAAATTATGAGGAAAGGAAATCATGAAGGCAGTAAAGTATTTGTAGATACAATTAAACCCCAATTTGAACTGTACACCCCCCTCGAAACACACAGGAAAAAAGTCTACAATTATGTGAGTCTGTAAAGCCATGAACAAGGCTGTAGGAGTTACGGGCCGCGGTTAATACGGTGTCAAAACTGTTGTACGCTACAGTGGTACGATGACTTAGGGTAAGATAAGGTAAGGATCAGAAACTTGTTGAATTAGCCTACAGAAAAGCTTTCTGAAGTGTAGCAGGAAGTATGAAAATCACAATGCCTCTGGAACTCCGCGTTAGTATCCTAATAGAGATGTCTAGCGAGTGAGGAGAATAGAAATGTTTGAGTGTAGATTAGATCCAGCTAAATCAACAAAACGAAAAAAATTCAGATCATGTGTATCAATCTACTGAATATTTATATATAAAAAGGTATAACCATATTTGGAATAAATGTTAATGATATTTGTTTTTGAAGGAAAGTTATGTGTTACATTAATATGGTGAGTATTTCACAATTGATGTTGAAGTTTTTAATGCAAAACTAGAACTTGGACTTCCTAGTCGTTGAATTTCACTTATGTAGATTTATATGTAGATGTACTACTATAAATATACTAATTTACATTCTTTAGAATTAATAATTTACCGTAGAAATCTCCAACTTTGTCATACTCCTTCAAGAAATGATCGCCACCTAATGATAACCCCATATGAACATGATGGTGTACGTGAGGATAAAAAAATCCATTCTTCATATCTCGAAGTTTCTCCTCATGAATCTCATCTTCATCTCTCGTTTCTGCAGCCATAAGTGACGCCATTATTTGCTGACCTACAAAAAAATTAAGTCAATAAATTCATCTCCCAAAAAAATGTGTATGCTTACCTAAGTTTTTCAATGAGCTCTTTTTGCATTGTTCAAAAATATCTGTTGTTTTGAGACCTTCAGAATCAACATGCCGTTTTTCGGATTTGAAACAATGCAAATCATCACCTTTGCAGTTTATATTTCCCGTATCGCAGAGAACTAAAGGTTTTACCGGTTCTGGTGGAGAACAAGGAAGTGGAGAATTGTGTTTTTCTTCAAAAGCAGCTTTAACAATTTTAGGCCCTAATGTTAAATAATCACAAGATTTTTATCAGAAGGTATATATCAAATTATGTAAATTTACCAATGCCTAACTTAATACGACATGACCAAATTTTCAATAACTTTTCAGCTAAACCGTTGTAGTAATTCGGGGCAACTCTCAATGTATTCTTTAAATAGTAAATTGCTAATAATGGATTGTAGTTTTCATAATGAAGCAAAGCTAATAGAAAATTTGTGCTTGGTTCAATGTAATTAATTTTAAAAGCTAATGTAGCAAATTTCAATGATTGGTCCTAAAACAATTCTTGATTTTAAAATTTCCTTCTAATATTCCTACTAAATTACTTGTAAGCCTAAAAGTTGTACTGTGGATCCTAAAGAGACTAATACTACATCTGTATGATCTTTGGGTGCGTTCTGAAATGCCATATCCAAACAATTCAGGGTTTTCCTAACATTTCCTCTAACACGCCAATAAAGACTTGCCAAAGTAGCTAAAACCCATTTGGGAGCTGTTTTCTATAAAAAAGAAAAACAAGGTGTTGTTATCCGTAAGAGAATTTTCATTCGGGTTTGACATATTTTTAGTCGGAAATAATCAATGATGTTTAAACTCACTTTCCCCATAGCAGTTATAATTCTCTGTCCAATTTCATGTTCATCAGCATTTCCACTATTAACATAACGTAAAAATTCATGTTTCAAATATTCAGTGGGTTTTAGCTCAAGGTCCAAGAGATGTTTTTCAGTAATCGGCACGAATTTATCGCCGTTGATAGTTTCACCTTCACAAATTGGCGGATACCATGGTAAACTGTGTTGAGCACCTTCATTTAAATTTATATCTTCTGATAGAGCTTTTTTCAACCTAATTTATTTATAAAAATTGATTAAATTTTTTTAACTCTCTAGAAAAGCACCGTACAAGTATCCCTTGTTGTCGGGAGGTAGAAATACTGGTATGTGTAATTCTTCACGTTCCTCCACAGGTAAGCGCCATTCAACGCATTCGTCTTTCTTAGGCCATCCAGTTACATCAAAATATTGATTCTCTAGGAATATACGTACATAAATAATAAGATTTTGTTCTAAGTTTTTCTATTAGCTTGATATCAATGTCGGTTTCTAATTTTTGAACGGATGTAACTGAAGAAATTTAATTATTTTAATTGAAATAAAAGTGATTTGTATCCAAATACTTTTGCGAATGAATAACATGTTTATTTAGAACAAATTAGCACTCGAATTCGAAACCCACTCGGTAAGTTTAAAGCGAATGACCTCCTCGAGAGTACTTTGGTCCGCTGATTAATATATTTTAAAAGTGACAGCCCATTGGAGATCATCTGTCGAATATGAAGGAAGAGGCAGAATTCCATAATCAAAATAATTACTTTTCTAAAGCGTCATTTGTACAACATGTGATAGGACGTTGTTGTATAGAATTTGACCTTTCTGGTTGACTAGTGAACAAAAACTTTATAACTACGTTAACTAATTACAATAAAAAAAATCTTTAATTTCAGATGTAGTTTCAGTGTAGTTATTTTACCAGGTTGCAATCGTCCAAATTAACTATTACTTTCTTTTAATGTAATAATACTTTTCGAAAATTTGTGTGACACTTATGAAATCAACTTCATCCCTCATTTAAATTTGATGACCTAGAGATCAAGAAGTGATATGCTCATATCTTTCTTAATTCTTAAGCTCTTATTTTTATCTGAAAAATACTATATATAAGAACGTGTATGGTCTTTTGACTAAATGCCATGTTGATATTACGACCTAATCCAGATTATTTATGGGTTTCTTTTTTCCTTTTTTTTTTTCGTTACTAATTAGGGCTCCGTTCAAAGTAAGAGCCAAGTGAATGAGAAAGTGACAGTCAATACGAATATTCAATGAATATAAATGGATTTTAGAGTGACCGAATGTTAGGTTGTTTCTTATCGATAATGTGTCGTGTGGTGTACGAAACTTAAATGAATGTTTTTTAGAGAATGTCTGCCCTCGCTCGCTCAGTTGGTTAAGACGCGGTTTCATTGAACACTTATACAGAATGAGTTTTTTAAGTGTGACACGTAAATATCTCTTAATTTATCAGTTTTAGAAAAAAAAAGTTTAAAATATAAAAAGTATTATATGAGAGGGAAGCTTTTTGATATTATCATTGTTTTAATTCAAGTTTTAATCAAGATCCACTTTGTTTTTACAAATAGAAACCCTAAATTTTTGGACAAATTCTGATTTATTGCTGAAAACAAACATGTTTTTACTTGAAACAATTGTTTATTCAATCGATAGTTTGGGAACAAATTTACATTTTTAAAGAAATTTTCTTGCAAGAAAAAGTGTATTAATTGATTCATCAGAAAAAAATGAAAATAAAAACATAACTTTTAAACAATTCAATCAAATAAATGTTCAAAATAATGTACTCCTTAAGGACAGCTTGCCGTAACATTCCATTAGAAATGTTTTTCAATCTCCAACAATCATTTAAAATAAGAATCACTAAATGCATTGAAGTAGGACATTATTTTGAACATTTATTTAATTGAATTATTTGTATTAATCCATTTAACAGAAAAAAATTAAAAATAAACATAATTTTTAAACAACTCAAATAAATATTCAAAATTTATGTTTTTTTTTTTTAATTTTTTCTATTGAATGGGTTGATACAAAAAATTTTCCTTAAATAAAAATTTCTTCATAAAAACTATCAATTTGTTTCAAAACTATCTATTGAATAAAAAATTGGTTCAAATAAAAACATGTTTTTTTTCAGTAACAAATCAAAATTTGTCAAAAAATTTAAGGGTTCTATTTAAAAAAAACTAAGTTGGCCTTGATTAGAGCCTGAAGATGATCTTGAAAGTTTCAAATAAAATAAATTTTGTATGAAAGGGTATGTCTATTGACATTATCACTAGATTTCCCCTTTTATACAAATCTTCTTTTATTTAAAACTTTTTTTTCTAAAACTGATAATTTCAAATATATTTACGTGTTAAATTTAAAAAACTCACCCTGTATAGTGAAATCAAATTGCCAAATGGAATGAATTCAATATTACAATTAATGCGCATATCATCAATAATAATTATTGATGATAAGAATTAAATAATTATTATTATTATTATTATTATTATTATTATTATTAATTATTATTTATTATTAATTATTCTGAGACCTTTCAATTTTAAATTCTAAAATGATATTCGATAAAGTAAAAATTGAATCCCTAAGTTGAACTTCTTTTGAGTAATGATTGCAGCCCACAAATGTTTAAATTGAAAGTGGAGGCTTGTGATAGCACATATCAAAGGGTCTTTCTGTTTTCTATTCAGGGTTTTATAATTTATTAAATAAAAAACTAAGTTAACGTGATTAACGAAATTTGCTACAAAAAACTAAAAAATTTAATAACTAGTAACGTTATGTTTTTGATAATATAAAAAAAAAAAGAAACAAATCAAACTCCATCGAGTTTTTCAACTGTATCAACAAAAAAAAANCAGCTAATTTTGAGCAAAAATTAATATTGGAATATACGTAGAAAAATGCGAACTTTCCGAATATACAATTCAAAACACCCCGTTCCATTAAAAAAAAATCAAGATTGTCTCGTATTTCTTTTGTTTTAAGTGCAGTAGGTTTTTAAGTATTATTTTCAGATTCTACGGAAAAAGTTATTTCGGATGGCTATCTTCGTTTTTTGAAAAAAGGTCTCCCAAGCCGGGAAATAGGCCCTGTTCAGTCCTCGTCGGAATACCCTGTACATACATACATATGTAAATATAAAAAAATAATAATATATAAAAAAATGTATCTCTAAGTAAAATTAATTGATCCGAATATTTTTTATTTTTTTTCGCCTAAGCTGAGAAATACTGGGTGGTCAGTTTTCAGTAAATCAACCTGTATTTGTTTAATGTAAACTACGTCAATAATTATGAATTATTTGTATGTACCAATACAAATAATAATGTAAAATATCAATTCCCTATCAATTAGATATTGGATTCTCTGTAACATTCTGATCTTTTTAATTGTGCGTTAGTGGTCTCAGAGAGTTTTTAATCAGCTTCCGTAGTTGTTTCGTTTTTATCTCCTTTAGATCTTTTGGATTTAAAGCTTATTAACCCTAAATCGTGGTTCTTTAAGCTTGAGTCAGTGATACATAATGTCGTTCATGTCCTCCATTTCGTCTCCAAAGAACTCATAATTCATTTGGAATTCCATTTTGAATAAGGATGTGAATCCTGTGAACAGACCAATAATCACACTTGGTTGGTGTGACATATTCAGTTGAAGTAGCTGTGTAGTTCTGTTTTCTTCGCTGTCTTTAATGGTCAATTTTCTACAATTAGTCTTGCCGGTTTCTCAAAAAAGTCCTCTCTAATTAAACTGTCCGATTTTTTGTTACTGTGGATCATCTGGTGTTCAAGTACTCAGACCAGGATAATTTAGTTATTACATATCAGTATATTAAATGTTTGCATTTACACACCACAAATGACTGTGGTTGTATTTGCGAAAAGGCTGTTTGCAATCCGTGCAGATTTAAATAGTTTTTCCGGTGACATTCTTGGTTACCAGTTCAATATTCTCACTTGTCTGGAAGACCATTGCTTGGAGAGATTCTCTCTCTGAGTTCCTTGTCGCTCCATAGATTTAAGCTGCATGCACTTCTCCACACCCCGAGCCATCCACCCACCAACTTTCTGTCTCATAACTAAAGGGCAAATGTCAGTTAATCTTTAATGCCCTATATACGATACATCAAGATCCCTGCCAAGTTTCTTTTTAATTCTGTTCAGCTTTTTTAATTTAATAGAAACTGGTATCAAATATCTAAACTTTTTGTTGGGAATGAAATGAGAAAACTTGACAATACGACGTATATGATAACAGATCCATTCTTCGCATTTGAGTGTTAAATTTAAATAATAGAGAAACCGACATTATTTAAAATCAACCTAATGATACAACATAAAGCATTAACTGGTAAGTAAATATCTGACATACCTTTAGTGGACATACTTGTAGGAAATTTTGGAAAAGCCATTTTTGAAGGATACTTAGTGGATCTTATTTTATCTACATCAAGTTCTTTTGGTAGATTACGAGAAACAACTAGCTTCTGCTTCTCATTTTCTACTATTTGAAACAAACTTTGTAGATTTAATTTATCCACTTCAGGTGCCTTTTCGTAAAAATCGCAAGATATAACTGGTTTTCCACCTGTAGTTCGTTTAACACACCTTTGAACCTTCAAAAAATACGTTAAGTTAATGATTTTCGTAACTTATAATTCAATTACATTTTTAGGGGCATCTATAAGATCTGGACCATCAAACTGATAATCAAACGATGCAGTTTCCCACATTAGACGTTCTTGTAAACGCAGCCATTGCTGTTGAGCACTGTGGTAGTCGTGTAGTTCTGTTAAAATATTCTGTAAATTGCTAAAAAAACAAATTTATTAAGTATATAAGGAGTAATTTCAAGAACATCGAAAGTCTTACTTTTGGAATGTAGTTAACGCAGTTTCTAATTTATAATAACATAAAACTGCATGCCTGTGATTTGCGGCGTCCTTATTGTCAGGTTGTAATTTTAAGAATTTTTCATAATACATAACCGAATTGTTAAAGTCTCTCATTGCAGCATAAATATTACCCATTGCAAAATAGTGTTTGGGTTCTTTCGGAGCAAATCGAATTGCACTATTTAAAATTTGAATTGCTTCCTTGGAATGTCGTGACTGATGAAGAATGCCCGCCAAATTGTGAAGAGGAATATCTTGGAAATTTCTTAAAATATATTTGTTTTTATGTTACTTTTGTCTAATTAATCAAATCACTTACCCTGTAACAAATTGTATGGCTAGTTTCAGACAATCAATGGCTTTATCGCCTTCACCCTTAATTCGCCAATAAAAAGATGCCAGATTATAATGTACCCACGATGTTGAATTCTCTTTCAAAGCTTTCACAATAAAATATCCAAAATGATCCAATGATTTCATTGGCATAAACGTCTTTCTCAAAGCTTCTTCAGGTTTAATAGCTAAGTTGGTCTTATTAATCAAAGACTCTGACCATCTTGCGGGTGTCAATTGCATGCACAAAGGTACTTTTAAATCTTTGGGGTCCTTGTTTTTGTCTATGTGAACTTTTTTAGGCACCGATATTGAAATACCTCTTTCAGATCCATTAATGGCAATGTTATTATATAAATCTAAATCCGAGTAAGCCTGGTCTGCAGCTAAGCAATCAACATCTTCAGATGTAACTTTTGAGCCAATGTTTGAGTTCTTTTCGATGTCGATCCACTTCTTTTCTATGGCAATTTTCCGTGAATTTAAGTCATCGTCCAAATCGTTTATGTCATTTCTTCGACTCTCCTGATCGAGAAGTGCCAGCAGATCGTCAGGTTTTCGTAAATCAAACGGCGAATACAACTGCTCAAAAGTCGAATTACGGGAGATATTGATATATAGTTGGCCTTAACTATTTAGAAGATAACAAAACAATTGCGTTTCCATGACAAAATATAATACGAGTATCTTTGAGGTGCAAAGTTTCATGTCAAGAAGTTTAATTATTTCCCAGCAAAAATTTTTCAAACAATAATGTGCCTCCCAATTGGAATACTCAATCAAATGGAACATCGAGCCGTCATTCGGTACCTGTATTTAAAAGGGTTACAAGGTAAGAAGATTTACGGTGATGACCTAAGTACCTTCTACGGTTACTGTCCTTTTACATTCCAAGGACCTGGACCTTTTTCAGAGTCAAATTAAGAAAATGCCGATTCAATTCATGCTTTTATTATTACACCATCAAATGGAACTAAAATGTAGAATAGAGACTCCAGATATTTCATTTAAAAATATCAATCCTTTTGTTCGTATTGATTTGTGTATGAAAAGCTATCTACGAAATGGATTTTCAAATGCTTAAATATAGAAATGAAGTGAATACGAGTGAGAATATCGCGCTCAATCTGTGTTAGGGCTAAAAGCTATCCCAATTTTTCCAACTAAATTGTCATGTTGATGAAACCTGAATTTTATAATCCATATATTAAACAATAAAAGCATTCTAGGTATCCAAAAAACAAAGAAATTTGCATTCAAAAAGCTATAGGAAAACTCCTTATTACAGTTTTTTGAACTAGTCACATTTGGAATCGACTATTCAGATTACTTAGAAAAGGGAATACTACTCATTTGTTAGCATGAATGAGTTTTGGATTTAGAGTTTAATTGGTTTAACACTTGTCTAACTTCGTAAAATTCTTTTGGATTATTATTTGTTTCTTAAACTGAAGAGACGTTTAAGACGAGACTTTTCTTGGGAGGACAATGGTAGTTTCCTAATTAACAGGCAGGCATTGAGGTAATACAGGCTCGTTGTACACAGAGTGTTGAATTAAGGGATTTTTCTATGATGAATAATAAAATATTTTAGATCCGAAAGTTTTATTTCTTCTATCGTAGACTAAGAATATATCAATACCACCTCGTATTTTTAAAAAATTTCAAATAGATTATTACAAACATAAATTTGTGAATTAAAAGAAAAATATTAAAAATAACAACATAACCTTAATAGTGAGTTTACTTACAAAAGGTTGAATTTTGCCGGTTTGCGTGACGATCCAATGATTGACTGCATTTAGATGAGCGAAATTGATAAATACCAAATGGAAAAATAAAAAAGATCTTAACATGGTCCGAAAATTAAAATAAAATAGAGGAATTTTTCAAGCTATTGTTATGAACAGTTTTAGAATTTGAGCAGGTGACAGTTTTGACGTGGATGTAAATCAATAATTGTAAACAAAAGCAGGCAATTGATTCACATAGGTGTATATTGGGTTGCCTATCAAGTCATGGAAAATTTTAATAAAATAATTATACAATGAAATTAAATTATTTTAATATACATGTTAAAAGGTTTGTCGACATTTATTTTCAATGTTGTCGTTCAAAGAACGTTCCCCTTCTAAGTGTGCTACATATTAAATTTACTATTTTAGAAGGACCACATGATTACAAATAACAGTTTAGCTATTTCCTATTTGTTTTTTTAAAAAGTGTCAAAATCTATTTGATTTGTAAATGGGACGTAACGGTAAATCGTTCGATACATATCGTATGTATCTAAAACATGTAAAAGGCAAGCAATATTCCGATACCAAATTGATATTTTTTTCCTTTGCAAGGAAAAGAAATACATATCTAAAAGTGAGATTAGACAATCGTAAGGAAATCCAATTGAATTTTAATGAGTTTAAAGGTCTTAATATAGGCAATGTTGAAAAATTTCATTAAACACATGTAACAACTGTATTTTGATAGGTATCTGTAAATTTAAAAATGATTTTTAAAGTTTTCAACGGAGCTTTTAACTAAAGTAGAATCAGTGATTGTGTATAATAATAACAAAAAGAGATGCTAAAAGGCAGTAAAGTAATTAAGAATGTAAAAATAAAATAAATTTCTGGGTGAAATTGCCCTTAGGCCCAGGTGGTAACGGAACAAGACCGAAAGAGGGCGCAGGCGCGCGTCTGTAAGCCCGTGTATATAAAGCGGATGGCGCCTTTTAAAAATCGCTCAGTCTGTGTTTACGTGAATTGTAGTGCAGACAGAAACACGCAGACAACCGGTGAAACAAAATTATGGATCTGTCGTGCGACGAAACGTCAAAAAAATGCATAAGAGCCGTCAAGGACAAGGCGATATTTAGGGACGACAGGGTGATAGTAAATTTACTGAAAGACGAGATTTCATATGTTCCCTCTTGTGATTATTTTACGAATGTTCAAAATGACATCCAGCCGTTCATGCGGAAGGTCGTCACGACGTGGATGTTGGAGGTAAGTCGTCTCGTTCTGACATTCCACAGGTTGTTCTCTTGGTTTTTTCTGACAGTGGCAGTAAGTGAGGTTTTTCTTTTTCTTTCGTGTAATCGAGGGCGTGAATCTAGGAAATGTAAAAATTCGGTTTAAATGGCTGGCACCTCGTGGCATGGCTACTAACCTGTTGCAAAAATGTGACGAAAACGTCGCCGGGCGACTGCGAGGAACAATGAACTTTAGAAGGTTGCCATTTTGGAGAGCCGGCAGATTTTCTCGTCAAAGTACTGAGCTATTTATAGTTCCCACGTTGTTATTTAAATAATTCCAAGTGACACGATAACAATTCTTCTATATTATTCACCGTCGATCAGCGACGATTTTTTCCTTTTATTGTCATCTCTACCGGCGTTTTGTCATTGGGCGAATTTACCGGAAACGGCTTGTATTACGCGTTGCCATTTTGTTTGATTTACTTTTGTTTTTTTCTGTCGTTTTCCATTTACAACGCCAACGTGTTCGTTTCGTCCGTTCACATTACCACTCTGAATATTATTTCACATGTAAATTTCCAACCCTAATGAAGGAGACATTCCTAATATTTATCAATGAAGCCTTCATTAACGTTTCAATTATGTACGCACGCTTTTTGTTATTGTTGCACAACGTTTAAAAGTTTCGAGGTGAAAAATGCCGTATTATTTAAACACACGTAAGCCAGCCCGGTGTTGTTGCAACTCGTCAACCACCCAACAAAACAAAAATCATATGATTGTCATTTTACTGTACGGGGGCCGTTTCAAAAGTTATTTTTTCGAAATGTTTTTCATTTAATTGAACTTTACCTCGGGACTTTAGAATCAAATTTAATCTAATGGATGGTCCAAAAATAGGGAGAAATCTTGTTTTGTATTGAAAATATATTTTTAAACTGATTTTGAAAAACATTTAGGTAATTCACTCTGTTCTATATGAATTATGTTCGCTATTTTTAGAAAAAAAATAGGTGCAAATATATTTTTTTCAGAAATTATAGCTGTCATTCTTTATATATTTTCATTTTTTGTTTTGTTTTATTTTTTATAAATTATTTTTAAATATCTAATTGATTTCATATTCAAACTCAAACCAAAAATTGAGATACGAGGGTTGTTCAATAGGAATTCACAGGAATAAAAGCCGTTAATGTTAAGAAACTAGTATTAAATTTTCTATCTCTAGTGATTTATCCTGCTGGTAAAATTGCTGCTGCTCTTTGAGGAACTGCAATGTCAAATTCAGCAACAGATCTGAAACTCTCTCTCTTTTATATGACGTCGTTAATGGGCTTTAATGGTATGGAATGGATTGGAAATTTAGTCAAACATACATTTTAACTTAAATGTTTATATGACCGTGGAATTAAATGGACCGATGTGGAATCGGACTTCTCATTGAGTTAATTTTTCACTTCACTTGCCCCTAGAAGTTCGGATTTGTTTAATTTTTATAAAGATTTTTATTCATCGTCTAAATAATCTGAAAACAGTTGATAAAATCTCCAGACTTCTTGTTAAAGTTCTATTACGCAGTCAATACTTTCACTTTCTCATTTACTTATGTACAAATTTTTCGCCTGAAAAACTATTGTCGCTACTCTGTTCAGCACAATTCCATTCCTTCCAGTTCCTATCAAATGTAAGGATACGATCATATTTCTTTTATTCCCATTTCCGTTTGGTTCCATTCCGCTCTGACATAATGTGTATTCTCCGGTAGATGATATAATACCTCCATATTAGACACTTTAGACTTTCCAAACAGATCTTGAACCATCTGAGCTAGAACAGCATACAGAAAAATAACGGGAGGTTTTCGAGACGTTGCAACTGTTTTCCAATCATCATTCTCCATAATTCTCTTGAACAATCCTCGTAC
Source organism: Hypothenemus hampei (assembly GCA_013372445.1). Classification (NCBI taxonomy): domain Eukaryota; kingdom Metazoa; phylum Arthropoda; class Insecta; order Coleoptera; family Curculionidae; genus Hypothenemus; species Hypothenemus hampei. The sequence continues at coordinate 102,189 of JABRWK010000035.1, read as the reverse complement.
ACACATATTTAATGTTATGTTTTAAAAGGTTGGGTGGTAAAAAGTCATCAGTTCCTTTAAAACTATATTTTTTATTGAAATCTAAGGAAAACAAAGGATACCAATTTCAAAACAGGTTTTTCTCAAAAGAATAATCCAGACTGATTAAAAATCTTTAGGTTTTTATGGCTTCGCTTAATATTCCGAGTTGGAGGCCTTCCATAGATTTCTAAGAGCTTGAAATTGGCAATAAAACCTAAATAGCTTATCTTAGTATATTAAATAAGTATGTATTAATTTTGTGGTATACGTCAACCCAACAAATCATTAGTATCTTTATCACTCAAAAACAAATTATTATGAATAAGATAAAATCGTTATATTGTGCGTTATTTTAAAGCAAAATCGATCTGTAAAAAAGCAACGTGTATGGCCAGCCAAAGAATGAATTGTTAAAGGTTTTTCAATAAAAGATTTGAATCATCAAATTTTGGTTACTACGACTCATCTCTAGATTTATTCAAAACGAATCAAAGGTATGTGACTGTGTGATTTGAATACCTGTACGTATTTATCTGCGTTAATTCGTTAGTGGATTGTTGGTGAAATGGGCGTGCCGTCTAGAGGTATATACTCGTAGATTGGAATGGTGTGCAAAAAGAACTAAACGACTAAACTTCATTCACCCGTTCGCGAAACTTGTGGTATGATTTTATGAAGGCAATCAAGTTTATACGAGTACGAGCATATACCCTCCCTTCTCTGTGGCTGGCCAGTTGGTTGTTCTGTATTTCTTAAGCGATTCAAACAACCACCTATGGCAAATCGTGGGAATTGTTTAGGTTAATGATGTGCCTATTAAATTAACGAAGTACCATTTCCCGTCCGTATATTTATTTAAACAGAAAAAAGGTGTAATATCACGTTTATTTTGTCATAAATTTAGCATAAACAATGTAAGCGAGAGCATCATCGAGCTGGTCGCCCCGCCGGCCTATGATGATAATACGAGGCGCCATATTTGCAAAATAATAACTATGTACATACATAGTATGCCAAAAGATTAATTAACTTAATTTTTTCCATTTAACTATGATATTGTTTGTATTCAAATTACGTACCACACATCGATAAAAATAAATCAGTAATGGTGAAATAGGGTAATTTTTAACAACTAGGATATTTAAATTTTAAAAAACCGTCAATGTTTTGCGAACATCTACCAGACTACCGTGTTTTCGACGTTTTTATTGTTCCCCATCCCACTTGCCGAGACACCATTTTCGAGATAAATCGTATTTTTAAACGTCCTCCGTTTCACCTATTATTCCACAAAACGAAGTGGGCACTTAAAATCGTCATGTAAACAAATGGAAAAACGGCATTTAGGACGGTAGTGGAATACATACATATATTCGTTCACTCTCTCTCTCGTCTAGGTTCCTAGAATCCTGTTTAAAGAGCAAAAACTGTCATAATTATCGAAACGTGGGAACTATAAATAACCAAAGGATTTTAACGAGAAAATGTGCCGGCACTCAAAATGGCAACTGATTCAAAAGTTCATTGTTCCCCCCCGTCGATGTTCAACTTTTTCAACGCATTTTCTGCAACGGGCAACAGGTTAGCCTTCATCAACAGCCAAATGGCAAACGCGCAAACCGTCGTCTTTTATGATTTCCTCGGAAATTTCCCTGGCATCTTGCGATAGAACTACAAATTTCTCCGGATTTGGAGAGCGCGCTTTGAATGAGGAATTCGTTAACGACCATTTTTTTTAATTATCCATCCAGACAATTTAATTAATTACTAAGACAGTCGCTATTAAAAACAACTGTTCGCCAAAGCCCACCTAGACGTTCACAAGAATAAATAATGAAGTGAGGAAAAATCTTCAAGTTCATCTAGATCTTTGTGTATGAGGAATTTTTTTAAATTCTTAGTGAAGGTAATGTCTTCACTGCGTAGTGAAGACATTACCAGTCAGTTTCCCTTTGCAATATTTCAATTTCAAACCGATTATTGGCGATCAACAAAATAATCTCTTGTGTGGTCATGTATCGCCATCCTCTCTCCATTCATTCATCTTTCGGTTTTATAACTTCTCAAAGTAACGTCTCACAGAATTTTTAAAATAAATATGAAATAGAAATTCCTCACTGTAAGTCAACATCGTCTGGGGGACCGCTTCCGGCCATATGATTTTATTGCGCTTACCGGAGCCGATTGAAAAGTTCATTCTATTAGACTGTTGTTATTCTACCAGGGTAATTGAATTGATTTTGTTTCTTAGGTGTGCGAGGAACAAATGTGCGAAGAACAAGTTTTACCATTGGCCGTGAACTACATGGACAGATTTTTGTGCGCTTGCAAAATAAAGAGACAACATCTTCAATTGTTGGGGGCCACCTGTTTGTTGATCGCCTCGAAGCTTAGAAGTACGAATTTTTTACCAATTGATCTCCTTTGTGCATATACGGACTACAGTGTTACGTACGATTTAATAGCGGTAAGTCTTTTTTTGGTAATTATTAGGGGAGCTAATTTACTCGAAAAGGAACTCCTCGGTATCTGTACATCGCGTATCCGGCACGAGTCGGACAATGTCGAAAAGTCACCACAAACATTTTATTTCCTGTATTTTACCCGTATCAATCTATGACGCGAAGGGCTTTTGTGTCCTGAAGAAAATTCAACCACCATAATTCCTGCGTCTTAAAGGGAAACAATGGAAAATGATTAAAAAGATCATCATAATGGGGTAATTTTTGGTTAATTGAGGATATAGATAAAAGGGTTTTTTCCTGTTGCACACGCGCGTCCCAAAACCTCCAGAAGAGGTTCAATTAACCCGAAAAATTGCTTAGAATCGACACTGTTATCAACGGGCTCAAAGTAAACAGTTCTCAATTTATTTCATTCATTGATAACGGCAATCGGAATATTAGTTATTTATACGAAGCGGTAACGTATTATTTTTAGAAAAGGACAAAATACACACAACAACCGATTCCATTCAAGAATCCGGACAATAAACACTTTTTCGCAATTGAAGAAGTAGAAGAAGTGATGTAATTCGTTGCGCTTCGATAATTAGTTGAGTTATTCAGGAGCACTTTTGCAATTAGAGTAAACAAATGTGAAAAAATCATTAAAATGTATTAATGATGATGTTTGTAAAAGGAAATTACTTGTCAGCCGGATAGATAATTGCACAATAGTTGCTGTTCATTCAATACATTCAGTGAAAATCGGCTATTCTAGTGGTGTGTGTATCATTTTGCGGTCAATTATCATTTTTCGGGTTTCACATCCCGGATTCTGAGTGTTAAAAAATAATGATCAATTTCCATGTTTATCCATGAAGCCAAGCTTTCTACAAAGAATGAACTTAGTGGGAAAATTAGAAACGACCTCCAATTGTAGTAAATAGACTTAACATTGTCTTCATTTTTACAAAAAGTCAACTGCCAATTCCCATGTTCTTTATTTAGAATTTTGAATGCGGCCCTTTCATGAGGGTATATAAGAAACGTTATCTATTTGTCAATCACCTGTAGGAAGCGCCATCAGTAATTTCCTTTGGCAAATATCATATATCTTATATGACTTTAACGCATTCGAAACGAAAATTCGCCACGTAACAATGATTTATGGGGTTCTACTCGGTAGACAACAGGCAGCTTACNATGGTGTAGGGTCGAAATTCCATCAGCAGGTCTAACAGGTACCGAATGATCTTCCAGTGACAAGCAACTATGATAATTTATCAGGTTCCCTCTCTGGGGTCATGTCCTACCTAGTTTTCGAAAGTAGAAAAGATAGATTTAAAAGGCCGACTCAAAATGGTACCTTTCCATCTATTTCTTTTCACTCTCTCTGTCTCGCTAAGGGGTGACGTTAAACATTCCTTACTGTGGGAGATCGTCGGACCATTGAGAAAAGACCAGATTTACCGTTTTTTACACTTTGTTATCGCCGCCCGATTCGAAGAAATAGGGCCTGGGTGTGGCCGCGTTCTTGGAAAGGTACTTTAAAGAAGCGACGTCCGCCATTATTTCTCGAAATGGTTCTATTATGCGTGGTGATGCTGAGATGATACTTTGCGTTTTGTTTTTCACAGTTCTCCTTTTGTAGATTAGAAACAAACCAAAGGCCAAAAGACGATTGCTACACCAGTGAGTGCAGGTAGTCAAATCAATTGGTAAAATGAAAAAGAAAGAAATAGTCTTCTGTGTTGTTGCTCGTGTGGTTCCCACAGTCGGCTTCAGTCGGAAGATATTTAAAGAAGTGCCTGCATTTTTCACCACCTTAAATTAACACCACCACCAGAAGTTTTTCCAAAAGTCAAACAGAATATACAAACATAGTTTTTTTTTTATTGACGGGGCGCCACTCATTCCAAAGGGATGTTTTGGCCCTAAATTGAATTGTGTACACAAATATGTTTCAAATTAAAAATCTTCATTTTTCTCACGATAGTTCTTTCTAAACAAAGAACGAAACAATAACTTTTAAGTTTAAAATGAAGTTATAAAATACCCGCGAGTCGAAAGTGAAGAAGTGATCGATCGAACGCCCTTTGTGCATAAGCAAAAAACGAGAGCCACTTCTCTTGGTGCTAAATAAGTTCAAGTCCGAAAAATATGTCGGTTCTCTGCATTCGCGAAAGGTCCTTGACCATCTGACCACGAGAATTCCGATGGTGTTCTCTTGCTTTTTTATTTTCGGGGGGACCGGGAACGGCAACTTCAAAGGCGGACGTGGGGAACGGCGTCTGCGAGGTCTAGACAAAGAACTGGGTTAATATCTCGTTGGGTAATTGTGGCCGTTTTCATTCATAAACACGGGGTACTTTTTGCGGTCGGGTTGTATTTTTTTTTTCGCCATCATCACCGTCATTATCAGAGAAAAATGTTCTTTTTTTCTCTCAAGTCCGAAATAAGTTTCGCCAAATGAATATTCAAACAAGGTTATGATCATGTTTATTAACCGCTTCCTGTCTGAAATTTACATTTTGTGAATTTCTTTAGAATATCAACTTAAACCTAACGATTCTATGTCTAATTTTATACCTTTCTTCAAATAATACCTACGTTTTATTAGGTTAACCTGAATTGCAATTTAAAATTGTTAATTCTACTGATATTTCCTTATATCTTATTAAAAAGTTGTTGGAAATATGAAGCATATGCAACGTTTCTTCTGTAATTTCAATATTTGATGAATTTCGAAACTTAGCTTACCAGTTTATATTTTTCTAATTTAAATGGAATTTTTCAATTCAAAGAGTAAAATTATGAATATTCAAATTTTATTATGGAATATATATGAAAATCATTTCCTGTGGACGATTACACATTTGGCGAAAATTTCTTTAAAATATTCTTAACTCGGTCTGAAAAAGTTAACGACTCGATTATGGCAGACAATTTTCATACTACTGCCCTCTAAATGGCACTTTTTCTACCGAAAACATCAACCCGAAAGTTCTCGGAATCGTTTTATCAGTGATAGTTATGATGATTGCGCATTGTTAAGTACATTTGCCTAGGCATAACGTAACTACATTCTGGTGATTAACAATGAGAGGTTTCTTAACATAAAGAGAGCCGCAGCATCCTTGAGACTGTAAATAAATTTCTGTAACAAAATATCATACATCTTTGGCATGTTTTGAGTAGTCGCCGAATATCCAAGGTTGGAGATAACCTTCTTTTATATATGTTTATACTGGTTTCTTGGTGTAACCACTTGCACTGAAGAGGATGGCGAGCTACGCAGATATATTAAACATTTTTCTTTTACCTGAGGATTTTATCAATGGACAGCATAAATTTGGTTAAGAGCCTTGAAACGAAATCGCCGCAGTGATGTAAGACGCGATTATTAATGAATTCGTTCACTCCCATTAAAAATAACAATGTTTTAGCAAATGACAGAGCGACTGAAGTGCAACGACCCGAACTCGACTTAACAACGTTCCAACTTTTTTTTTTACTCGAAATTTCATTTCGAAATCACAGTCTTATCGTTTTTATTGAAGAATAAATTAAAATTGAATTACTTAAATAAAATACAATATGGAATGACGTTCCCACGTCTACCCGATCCCATTTCAGTGAATGGGACTCCTGAAGCACCATTGAGACGATTTTTTTTCATGATTTTCTTCATCTTCGGTATGTGCAAATACAGGGAGAATGACGATTGACATCGAGACCGCGCTCTAGTGTGCTTTGAACGTTGCGCTAAAGAAATGAACCGCCAGGAGAAGTTTGTTTTCTTTTACAAAAATTTTAAACGATTCTCGTAACCACTTGTTGCTGAAAAGGCTCGATTCGATTTGCCGTTTAAAAGATCCAAAAGAAAAACTTGCGTCAGGGTTTTTAATGGTAGATGATGGCAAAAATCATTTCTAGTAATCCAAAATGGAAGAATAAGAAATTGAAAAATTGTCGAATCATTTTAGTGTTCAAAACTCATTTGGTTCTGTCAAGTTGCCATTTTATTTTGAAGTTTCTTGTTTTCATGATCAAAAGTGACCGTTTCACCTATAAACTGATCAGAAAAATTCAAATGATTCAGTTTTTTTAAATAAATAGGGAGTCAGTATTTTTAGAAGAACTTGGCCTTCTAAATCTAAATACATAAGTATATTTTTAAAACGTCAATTAAACCACGATTTTTTCCCGGGAATACCGCGTTGATTATAGTTGTTTTCTCAATTTTCATCTGGATAAAATCAATCCATTAAACTGTCAATATCAAGTTTGATTTTATTGGCAATTGTGCTGTTTCAATTTCAATAGTAGGTCATTCAATATCCCTTTTGACCTTTGGATATTTAGATGGAAACTCTATTTCTTGAATATCAAAGCTAGTTTCATTCTGACATATTTCCACAGAGTTGGTGTAGATTGATTTTGTTTTCTTCATTCTGATCTGAAAAGTTTGTTAACATTGTGAATTGAAAGCTGAATTCAATTGGTTAAAGTCATAGAACAGCAATTTAAATTATTCAGAATTCAAAGTCACCCTTATTCAATGTCTCCTATTTCTGTAAGTTTCAATAAATCAATTTCACTCGCCTTTTCACAATTCAATTTCAATATTTGCACAGTTGTGATATTGATTGCAATTGTTTGATCCATGATAATCTGGATGAAATGAATCCACTGTCAAAAACAAGTTTGCTATTATTGCCAATTGAAAATCAAAATGAAATACAGTAAACCTCGATTATAGTGTATCCGAGGAACTTTTAAAATCAGTACTTTTTATGACAAGTATGTAATAACGATATACATTATTACGTATTGTTATGCGCCCAGGACTTTTTATTTGGTACGTTATAACCGTGGGTTCGTAATAAGCGTGTACGTTATAAGTGAGTTTTACTGTATTTGAAACCAGAGTAGGAGAGTAAACTAAAATTCAGAATTCAGAGTTGTTATTCATTGAATATCTTTTGTTTCTTCAACTTTCATAAACCGATACCATTTACTTTTTGTAATTTATTTTTCATGTTTATATGTATAGCTATAGTGTCGATTGCACTCACAAAAGTTGCAGTGAAGGAGATTAAACTGTTCAGAATTTATAATCGCTCTTCACTCAATGTCTTCTATTTCTTCAGTCCTCAAGCCAATATCATTTGCCTTTTCATAATTTTCAATGGTTATACAGTTGTGATGTTGATCGCAATCGTTAAAGTCACAGAGAATGAGATTAAATTGTTCAGAACTCAGAATCGTTCTTCATTTAATCTCTTCTATTTCTTCACCATTTATAAACCAATATCATTTGCCTTGTCACAATTCGTTTTCAATACTTCTATAGAGTTATGATGTTAATTGTTATTATTTTTACTATTGTGATCAGTGAATGAATCCACTATTAAAGCCATGTTTACTATTGTTGTCAATCGAATGTCTGATTCAAATGTTTATAGTGTTAGAATTTAAAATCATTGAATGTCTATTGTCTATCTATTTCTTCAACATTTGTACAAAAACCAGTATCTTCTGCATGTTGATAATTTGTTTTCAATATTTGTACAGTTGTTTTGCAAATGAATTTTTTATTTCTGTTTCCCAACTATGAATTACGGCTTGTAGGGTTCTAGATTTTCCCTCCAAAATCTAACCGATATTTTACTTATTGTCTCGTTATTTTCGAGGCCCATTCGTGTTCTGTAACAATATGTCTAGTCATCCCTGGCAGACCACCACAGGAAAAATGGAAATCATTTTCATATTAATATGCAAATTATCTTGCGTCTTTTGCGTCCCATTCATTCATCCGGCTCCTAGACTAGACCGGGCGGCCCGATTTTTTCTAAATACAAACACACGGCCACTTTATGAATATGTAATTTGCAACAGTTATCTTCAAGTACTTTTACGACGAGGGTCAATTAATTTCGGGAGGGCTGGTCTATCTTTTGCACCTTATATTTAACTGAAACTTATCTGGGACGGAAGAACTCCTGGCAATAGAGGAGGGTTCGATTTCGAGACGGTGACCTTTGCCCCGCTCGATTCCCACAGGCGAGACGTATTGTTAAGCAGTTTTGCATTGTCATGAACCCCTTCTTCTTCATCTTAACGGTAGTCTAGGTCCAGTGACGTAGTATTTTGGCAGTGAAAAACAACAAAATCCTTCTATTGGTTCAGATATTCCTTTCTACATATGTGATGGTGCATTCGGATAAACACTTTATGATAATACCGGTTTCGTAATATTAAATGCCCTTATCTAATCAGTGAAATAATAAAAATTACTTAAGAACAAGTTGATTTAAAAATTGGTCGTGCAGTTCGACTGTAGAAAATGTGTCATCGAGCGATTAGAAGCTTATTGAGATAAAACTAGCTGTGCGCCACTGCACTCTATAGTCAATTTTTTCCTCTTTGCTATTTTGGGTTAGATAGATTTCCCATTCTAACATGACACAAATAACTGGAGGTAATAAAATTTGTCACAGATAGGGTTAGGGCCATACGGTGGTCAGTTTAATTAGAATTGCGGCTTATTTTTTTAAAGCACCGGGACGGTTAATGACAGTTTCGCATGCTGTAGAACGAATTCCCATAGTTTGACGTGATGAGAGAGAGGCAATTGAAAAATACTGTGACAGCTTACACAAATGTGTTCAGAAAAATTTGCTGAATTTGTAACATTCGATAACAGTTATTTGCTAGTGGCGTCTAGTATCATTCTTCAAATAAATATTGTCTAAATATTGACTTAATTACATGTTACCTGCAGTAGTGATATTCACTCGTAAAATTCCCTTTAAAAAAAAAAAAAAAGTTTAAAGAGTCAATCGAACGGATATTAAGACCACAAAATTTGACAATTAACACCTTTTTTTAGCGACTTCGCATCTACGAAAATATTTCGTAATCCAGTTCAAGGTTTCTAAGTTGACCTTTTAAACATTTCAACAATAGTTGTAGGTTTTGAATATCAACTTTGAAAATAATTAAACATTTCATTTCAGAATTGGGAAATATTGGTACTCAGTAAACTTCAATACAACTTATCAGCTGTTACCGGGTACGACTACATCGACCAAGTGATCGAGAGATGTTCCTGGAGTCAGAACCATGAGTTGCTTAGGCGACACGCCCATACTCTAGTCAGCATTTGTTCAACTGGTAAGCAATTGTTTCTTTAATCATATTACAAAAGTATTCGCTTAAAGTCAGTGTCGTGGCAATGGCACGTAATATTCCTCCTCCCACCAGTGATAGGCGCCATGACCTTGATTTATTCAGAAGAATGAACCCTCGCCCGGTAGGTACCTGCAGAAATCTGATCTGGTTTGGCAAACTCCGTGAGAACGGTCTCTCTTTTATTATTTAATCTAGACCCATATTTTCCACAAGTCGGTTCGGACTCTATGTGGCAGAGAGCGAGATTATTTCTTCACTAATTGATGGCAGACCTTTTGTTTGCCTAAAACATTAACTATGCTCAGTTTTGTGTGCATGTCGCTGTTCCCTTTAAAATTTAAAAGCCCAAAGAAACGTGATACTCGAGCTTTTTCTAAACGAATCTCTCGAAATACCCATGAGGATTCCGAAATAACTCTTCGAGTGTTCTTATTAATGATTATATAATATGCCTCATTTCATTTTTTTTTTCTTTCGTTTGCTCGTTCGTTGGCTGTGACAAACTCTTAGTAGTGATTCAACGTTAATCAGTGTCTAATATCTACACAGATGGTGCACAAAGGGCGAAGCCCTATTTTGTATATTAAGGGCTTTACGTTTTTAAACATTCACTAGTATTCAGCTGTCCTAAATGATAATTTCAATATTTTACTAATTGTATTTCGGAAATATTGTTTTCAATGTAAAAATTTTTAAAACAAATTCAATATTGTTGACAATTACAGTCACGAATTTAAACATTAAATAATAAGAATAGTTTAAAATATTGGTTAAACATCAATCAAGTAAATATAATATAAAAAAAAAATTAATATAGACAATTTGTTTATTTTATGAATTGAAATCGTTTTTGCTTGTATGTACTTTATTTCAAATCCAACAATTCATAAATGTATGACTGTATTGGCAAAAGTGCAGGCTTTTTTAATATACATTTTCCTCATTTAATTATCATTTCAATTATTATTAATAAAAATACACTAAATTTTTTTTCTTTTCTTAAATTCAAGTTAATAAAACTACATAGTAGGGGCTCAAAAAATTATAACATCCTCTAGATTGTGGCAAACCACTATAATCCCAGAAAGTAGAGACTGTTATTATCATATCTTATGCCAAATTTCAATCCTCTACTCTGAAAAATGTATAAAATAAAAAAACAAAACAAAATTTTCACATCCTGTATCTAAAACACAAACCATTTTGATCTCAGGTTTATAGGAATTTGTTCACTCAGGATATAAGAATTAAACAAGAAAACACCCTCTGAAATATCAGCAGTTAATCAAGAAACACCCTGTATATAAAAAAATAAAAGTTCAACAGGGGTATATTTTGTCGTGAATGTTATTCAATATACATTCTGAAGAAATTATTTGAATGCTTCTTGAAGATAAACAGTAAATGGAACATTAATTTGCGTGATCAGTTTGTGATTTGCAAATGATACCATAGTGATTGGAAAACATCCAAGATCTAAAAAATTGTAAAACAGAGGCCATCGATCTAGTTAAGAGTAGTCTCTCTGACAGTCGACATCAGTGAAATCAAATTTATGAGGGTGTTGAACCCCAATGTTGTTTTCATTCAAAGAAAATTTTGGTCCTTTTAAACTTTTCTGTAATTTAGTAAAAGACCTAATAATCCGAAAAAGCCAAAATTGGGTGAATAAATGGCAAGCCAGATGGTGTATTCGACTAAATTGAACCTGAAATTACGAAGCTCTCCTCCTTTTTTAAGTAGTCTTTTCTAAAAACTTTAATAAAGGCTCTTCCAACAAATTTTTGAACGAGAAACTTCTGATGATCTGAAAACCTAAAATGCTGCTTGCATTCTTAATTTTAGATTTAAAAGACGAAAAACCGTTTAAAAAAAAGACTCATAGAAATTTGAAAGCACTAAGAAAGTTGTCTTAGCGAGTTACCCCAATTTTAAAAATACAAAAAGAAAGGGAGATTAACTATTGATGAGTTCTATATGTTCTCTATACTTCTACATATATGGCATAGATATGTGAGCATCGAATACAATGACTATCAAGTGTCATGGATCGTTTTGGAACTTTTTTTTTATTAAAAAAGAAACTTCAAGAAACAACAATCATCCCAGATAAACTAATTTTTACGAACTTTCAATCAACATCTAATTGATTTTGAACTTAATATCCATACTTCCATGGTCAAGGATTTATTGAGGTTTTAAGACTTCATGCAGGGCGTGTTAAAGCCACTTAACTTCACCATTATAGGGGTTTTTTGCTGTTAGGGTTTTCCATTAAAAATGTTGTAATAAGGGGATGTGTGAGAGGTGTATAATTAGTGACCGCTAGTTATTATTACGTGACAGGGGAGGTCGATTGATTGATTAATTTTAATTGCTTATGGATGCTGGTCTTAATCAGCAGGATGTAATAGTACATGTTATTTTCAAATAGAGCACGTGCCTGATTCTGCAAGATCTCTAACAAAAGAAATTCTATAATACACGTTTGCTACCCCTTTGGTCTATGCAGGACTTGAATAAAAATGTAAAACTACCCTGCTAGAAAAGGCGGATTTTTACTTTGCCCCTTAAGGCATTTGGAGTGCAGGCGTTTGAATTTATATTATGTATTACGATTACGGTGTTGTCATATTGATGCTGACCCAAAAAAAGATTTTATTATAATAATTCCACAACGACAATAAACAATATTCATGAATTGTTTATAAAATATCTCGGGGTCAACATGTTGATGGAAAATTCAATTATTGTTCCGATTAAAACATTCCAATCTCTTTAAACACACGTAAATTAAGGATGACAATGTATGTGGTCGAAGATTTTCCACTTTAAGGGTGGTTAATTAATCGTGAACGCCGTTTCGGGTTTGAATTTCAGGTAAAAAATATAAAAACCGATCTTTTGCGGACTCCTCGGTAACACAATGCGCGTAGGTTGGATTTCGTTTTTAAAAAATTTTCCGGCTTTTTAAATTCTCAGCCGAATTATCGGTCCCTTTAAATATTAAAGTTTATTATCTCGAAAAATGTTAAGATAACGTAATTTATAACGTCCAATCAGTGGCGACACATATTTCGACATTTTAATAGTTATAAACGTTGATAAATTTATTTTATGCATATTTTCTAGGGCAAGATTACTATAACTACGCTACTACTAGTTCCTTTTCCTTCCTGCAAATGCACTTTTATCATTTACCAACCTCGTTTATTTTTTTTTATTGATATTAACAATAAATCTAATCACACGGCAACGTCGCGCCTTTCGACGGAATCCTGTTATCCGGCCAACCTTCTTCTTTTCTCTTGCAGGACCAGTTTTAGGGGGGAGGCAGGACCACCAGGCAGATGCTCCATTATTATTTTTTCGATTTTCATTTATATTTTTTGTTGCTCGTGTTTCTGACGTCCAGGTGCAAAACGCATCTCGCAATTGAAAGTGCACATGCCGGCAGTGTTGTTTATAAGAGGGCCTTTTAAAAATGGCGGATTTAAAGGGCAGGACGCGCCACGTGATCGCAGGAGACCCGCCACATTATTGTTGCCTTAATAATTTAAGCAAAAGGGGATAATAAACAAAGTTTAACAGGCTGCCAGCTGCCACGGCAGGATTGTTATTATCAGGTTAATTGTTCCACTGCTTGGGTAGCAAAAGTGCGACAATTTTTTTATAATTAATGAAAATTTTGCAGTTTTAAGTTAAAATTTTTTTGAAAACAATTAGTTCAACGCCTAAATCAGAAAAACAGAATTTAAGGACTTCATACAATTAATAAAATCGTTTAAAAGTACATGTTCGTCTTCTAACTATGTACTTGTATCCTTTTTGTTTTCTGTCACATATATTCTTTAACTGCGCGAAACAAAACATATCTAAGAAAAATCTATAAAGAAAATTCCGTACAATAAACATACGAAAAATATATTATGATTGGCTACACCTTTTCTTGGCAATTTTTCTAATTCTTGTCGATCACAATGGTCTAACAAACACTATAAAATCATTTTAACGATCTTTGACCCTTCGACATGGTGCCGGATGATGACTCCAAGGGCACGCGACAATGGCAATAACCTACCCCAATAGCCATTCAAAGAATTTTTTTTTGAAAAGAAGATCCCCGCCAGGGGCGTCGTCTTAAGACGACAGAGCAACATACGCCAAAAGACAGCTGGCGAATCTNTGGTTAAACATCAATCAAGTAAATATAATATAAAAAAAAAATTAATATAGACAATTTGTTTATTTTATGAATTGAAATCGTTTTTGCTTGTATGTACTTTATTTCAAATCCAACAATTCATAAATGTATGACTGTATTGGCAAAAGTGCAGGCTTTTTTAATATACATTTTCCTCATTTAATTATCATTTCAATTATTATTAATAAAAATACACTAAATTTTTTTTCTTTTCTTAAATTCAAGTTAATAAAACTACATAGTAGGGGCTCAAAAAATTATAACATCCTCTAGATTGTGGCAAACCACTATAATCCCAGAAAGTAGAGACTGTTATTATCATATCTTATGCCAAATTTCAATCCTCTACTCTGAAAAATGTATAAAATAAAAAAACAAAAACAAAATTTTCACATCCTGTATCTAAAACACAAACCATTTTGATCTCAGGTTTATAGGAATTTGTTCACTCAGGATATAAGAATTAAACAAGAAAACACCCTCTGAAATATCAGCAGTTAATCAAGAAACACCCTGTATATAAAAAAATAAAAGTTCAACAGGGGTATATTTTGTCGTGAATGTTATTCAATATACATTCTGAAGAAATTATTTGAATGCTTCTTGAAGATAAACAGTAAATGGAACATTAATTTGCGTGATCAGTTTGTGATTTGCAAATGATACCATAGTGATTGGAAAACATCCAAGATCTAAAAAATTGTAAAACAGAGGCCATCGATCTAGTTAAGAGTAGTCTCTCTGACAGTCGACATCAGTGAAATCAAATTTATGAGGGTGTTGAACCCCAATGTTGTTTTCATTCAAAGAAAATTTTGGTCCTTTTAAACTTTTCTGTAATTTAGTAAAAGACCTAATAATCCGAAAAAGCCAAAATTGGGTGAATAAATGGCAAGCCAGATGGTGTATTCGACTAAATTGAACCTGAAATTACGAAGCTCTCCTCCTTTTTTAAGTAGTCTTTTCTAAAAACTTTAATAAAGGCTCTTCCAACAAATTTTTGAACGAGAAACTTCTGATGATCTGAAAACCTAAAATGCTGCTTGCATTCTTAATTTTAGATTTAAAAGACGAAAAACCGTTTAAAAAAAAGACTCATAGAAATTTGAAAGCACTAAGAAAGTTGTCTTAGCGAGTTACCCCAATTTTAAAAATACAAAAAGAAAGGGAGATTAACTATTGATGAGTTCTATATGTTCTCTATACTTCTACATATATGGCATAGATATGTGAGCATCGAATACAATGACTATCAAGTGTCATGGATCGTTTTGGAACTTTTTTTTTTATTAAAAAAGAAACTTCAAGAAACAACAATCATCCCAGATAAACTAATTTTTACGAACTTTCAATCAACATCTAATTGATTTTGAACTTAATATCCATACTTCCATGGTCAAGGATTTATTGAGGTTTTAAGACTTCATGCAGGGCGTGTTAAAGCCACTTAACTTCACCATTATAGGGGTTTTTTGCTGTTAGGGTTTTCCATTAAAAATGTTGTAATAAGGGGATGTGTGAGAGGTGTATAATTAGTGACCGCTAGTTATTATTACGTGACAGGGGAGGTCGATTGATTGATTAATTTTAATTGCTTATGGATGCTGGTCTTAATCAGCAGGATGTAATAGTACATGTTATTTTCAAATAGAGCACGTGCCTGATTCTGCAAGATCTCTAACAAAAGAAATTCTATAATACACGTTTGCTACCCCTTTGGTCTATGCAGGACTTGAATAAAAATGTAAAACTACCCTGCTAGAAAAGGCGGATTTTTACTTTGCCCCTTAAGGCATTTGGAGTGCAGGCGTTTGAATTTATATTATGTATTACGATTACGGTGTTGTCATATTGATGCTGACCCAAAAAAAGATTTTATTATAATAATTCCACAACGACAATAAACAATATTCATGAATTGTTTATAAAATATCTCGGGGTCAACATGTTGATGGAAAATTCAATTATTGTTCCGATTAAAACATTCCAATCTCTTTAAACACACGTAAATTAAGGATGACAATGTATGTGGTCGAAGATTTTCCACTTTAAGGGTGGTTAATTAATCGTGAACGCCGTTTCGGGTTTGAATTTCAGGTAAAAAATATAAAAACCGATCTTTTGCGGACTCCTCGGTAACACAATGCGCGTAGGTTGGATTTCGTTTTTAAAAAATTTTCCGGCTTTTTAAATTCTCAGCCGAATTATCGGTCCCTTTAAATATTAAAGTTTATTATCTCGAAAAATGTTAAGATAACGTAATTTATAACGTCCAATCAGTGGCGACACATATTTCGACATTTTAATAGTTATAAACGTTGATAAATTTATTTTATGCATATTTTCTAGGGCAAGATTACTATAACTACGCTACTACTAGTTCCTTTTCCTTCCTGCAAATGCACTTTTATCATTTACCAACCTCGTTTATTTTTTTTTATTGATATTAACAATAAATCTAATCACACGGCAACGTCGCGCCTTTCGACGGAATCCTGTTATCCGGCCAACCTTCTTCTTTTCTCTTGCAGGACCAGTTTTAGGGGGGAGGCAGGACCACCAGGCAGATGCTCCATTATTATTTTTTCGATTTTCATTTATATTTTTTGTTGCTCGTGTTTCTGACGTCCAGGTGCAAAACGCATCTCGCAATTGAAAGTGCACATGCCGGCAGTGTTGTTTATAAGAGGGCCTTTTAAAAATGGCGGATTTAAAGGGCAGGACGCGCCACGTGATCGCAGGAGACCCGCCACATTATTGTTGCCTTAATAATTTAAGCAAAAGGGGATAATAAACAAAGTTTAACAGGCTGCCAGCTGCCACGGCAGGATTGTTATTATCAGGTTAATTGTTCCACTGCTTGGGTAGCAAAAGTGCGACAATTTTTTTTATAATTAATGAAAATTTTGCAGTTTTAAGTTAAAATTTTTTTGAAAACAATTAGTTCAACGCCTAAATCAGAAAAACAGAATTTAAGGACTTCATACAATTAATAAAATCGTTTAAAAGTACATGTTCGTCTTCTAACTATGTACTTGTATCCTTTTTGTTTTCTGTCACATATATTCTTTAACTGCGCGAAACAAAACATATCTAAGAAAAATCTATAAAGAAAATTCCGTACAATAAACATACGAAAAATATATTATGATTGGCTACACCTTTTCTTGGCAATTTTTCTAATTCTTGTCGATCACAATGGTCTAACAAACACTATAAAATCATTTTAACGATCTTTGACCCTTCGACATGGTGCCGGATGATGACTCCAAGGGCACGCGACAATGGCAATAACCTACCCCAATAGCCATTCAAAGAATTTTTTTTTGAAAAGAAGATCCCCGCCAGGGGCGTCGTCTTAAGACGACAGAGCAACATATGCCAAAAGACAGCTGGCGAATCTCTATAATTTTTCTTAGAGGCTTTTTTTCCTATTGTTATTGACCTTTCCGCCCAGCTTTGACTTCTTTTTTTTCTATTATACAATAGTTCGCTTGATTTACCCAAAAAATTAGTTCAGTTAGGGAAAACTGGTATTGGACCAGGTGGTGGCGAGTTAAACGCCCTGCAAATAGCAGCAGTACTATTATCATAATACGCATACACACCTCGGTTCTGACGCTTTTCCTGCAAGGGTGATTTTTATTGTTCAACCTGGCACGTGTCCTGACTTATTTAAAATTATTGCTATTGCGTTTTTTTTGGGTAGTGACGGCATGTGTGACTAACTTCACTGCGACACCTGGCACGGTAATATTTGGGTGATAACATACCGATTCATTTAAATATTTGGCAAGTGACTTGAAAATAAAAATCGTTTCCACCCAAGATACTTGAATGGGACCTACCTTCGAATCGATTACGTTAAAATATACATATTTTTGGATATTATATGAGAAAAAAATACATTTAAAATTATAAATTTTTGAAATCGTGGTAAAAAAATTCAAATATGAAAATCCTGATCTGATTTTTTAAATGGAAAACTAATTTTTTTTCACTCACAATCTGGCACGATAACAGTTAATCATGATAGATATTTTTTTCTCTTGGAAACAAAATTGACTGAGAAATATTGAAACACCCACCCTATTCATTTGACCTAGCACCGATTGACTATTTTATCATCTGAAATGCCAAGAAATCTATGGATGCAGACTTGAGATAACACAACAGTCATAAATTGTTTTTTTTTTGTCTTGAGAATCTGGATTATGATTTTCAATCTAAGAGTGTTGTTAACAAAATCTGAATATTCTGAATAGGTAGTGCCACTTTACAACGTTTTACGCAAGGAAATTGTCGTTATTGAGAAGGGAAAACCCCTTAAAGTTTAACAATATTTTTTCCAACCCCTGTCTAGCCGTTTTCATTGTCTTTTCTCTCATCTTGCGACATTAAGCCATCGCCACGTCTCCCCGTCGAAAAAACAGCCACCGCACCACCAGGTGTTTTCTTCATATTTCTTGTGTAACATGGGGTTGCTTGCGCCCATTGTGTCTCGCAAAGAACAATCCTGGCTCGGGACAAATGCTTTTTTTACCATCAAAGCTGGCCCTCTCTCTTTCTCCCTGGCAAAAGGGAAAAATATTCAAACGGTTGAAAAACGACTTAATAACCTCTCTCCCATGTTTGCTGGGATAAATCGTTTTTTCCCATAAAAGTGTCACATCAAACAGTAAAATGTCCCGTATGAATGAATTGGCAAAGAAAACAAGTAAATTTGTCTTAATTTGTGCCATCAGGGCTTCAATACCCTTATGATTTACGCTTTGGTAGTGGTAAATTTAGCGAAATTTTTGGGAAAATTTCCATTATTTATGACTCAATGATATAAGGGCTATGATTCAGTAAACCAAGCGGAAACTTAGGTGTGTTGTTGACCCTTACACGTGCCAAATACAAATTCTAATTTTTAAATAGCCACATGTCTTTAAGATTCCAAGCATGGATAAGATCTTTTCCATTGCAGCTGTTTAAAATTATCATTTGAAGTTTTTCCTTTCTGATGGAATTAATGGTGAAAAGTTGAATTTTTCAACTTAAAAACCACCTGGTTCCGTTAGTTTTGGGGTTGCAATTAGAACAGGGAGGGCGATACCAATCACACCTGACCTTATAATTACACCTTACGCATTTTTTCACATAAAAAAAATAACATTACAACCTAAAATTAAAAAAGAAATTGTCGCTCATACATTGGTATGAGAGTAATACTACCCTAATTACATCCATCCCGTCTCACCCTTTAAAAACGCCCATTTTATCTCAATTAATCCAGATAAATTGCTGAAATTATTACGTCGTAAAAACGTGAGCCGTTACTCCTATTTGCATCCCCATTTTTTCTAGCACCCTTTCTTTGAAAAAATGTCTTGCATTTGAAAGGGTGAGTTGTAGGTAGGGTTGTTATCAGCATTTTTAACTTCACAATCACGGGTTGGTCGTTGTGACTGAGCAATTAAAAGACACTTTTGAAAATCCTTTCGTTCGGCCACGTTAAAATTTACTTAACAAAACGAAATGGTAAATACGTGGGGCAACTAGTACGAGCAACAAGTTTTTTTCCAAAGGGGTTGGGAATGGTAAAAAACTGCATCGGGTATATCACCTGTTCGGGACAATGCCCTTTTTCTATTCAATGTAGCATCTCGAAAAGTTGAAAACATCGTAAAGAAATCATTATTTGTGGCAATAACATTTTGCGTTTAAATACTGCAGATTTTTCAAGTAACTGCTTCAATTAGTGCTGTACATTTTGATGTTTATTACAAAGTAAAAGTTCCATTAAGAACGAAAATTTCTTTAGCATTCTCCTTGCTTTGCAGATAATTGGTTCACTGATAATGTACCGTTTATATCGTTATTATCATTGACGAACAGATGTTGAGTTTCTGAATGAAATTCCATATACATTTTTTTTTGTTGAATTAGTCACTCATTTATACATAGTAGGAATTGTGTAACATCGTGTATTTTCTTAAACCATGTAAGTTTCATGCGAAAACGCCCTGATGACCAATAATTGTTGTGTTGTTAACAATTCTTTAACCTCAACAAGTTAACTGAACTTATGGGAACCCGTCTCATAACGTATAAGCCCGCACCTGGTTCCAAACCACGCTTTTGACGCAAAACTTTTAATCCAGAAGAACAAGGGTCATTTTCCACCTGCTGCACCTTAACCCTCTTGCGTCAGTTGGTCACAAATTTCAATTCCACCATAAGACGATGATGGTACACCTGTTTCTTAATAAATACTACTCCTATTATAGAAGCTTGCTGTTGTTTTTTCGTAGAGGGTGAAGAACCTACACACGACCTCATCATAAAAGGCAGATGCCACCACCGGGTTCTTCCTGTTGAAGCTACCGTTTTTCAACAATCGTTACTTTTGTTATTATTATTGATAATTTTTTCGCAGCTGAAAGAAGTCCGGTCTTAAGGAGTCTATGGGTTTTTCTTAATGAATGCCCTTTGGTATTGAAAGTTCAATTAGATATCCATCAGGCGCGTGCTTCCTGGACAACAGATGGAAGGGAAAAACGTGTCTTTCATGCTCTACTAACTCTTTAATGTTGTCTTATCCACCGAAAACGCCTTTTGGTATTCAAGCCCTGATAATTAAATTTGGAATAAAACATTTGGTACGAGCGTTACTTTTTCGTTTATGTATAATGCAAATTTTTTTTGGGAAGTAGTCTACAGAACACTGCGTTCTGTTTATTTCCGCAAAGAAGGAACCCCAATATAAAAATGCGGTTACCCTGGGTCAATAATGGTAGTAGTATTATTGGGTTCTATTTGTTTGTATTCGATGATAAGGAGCAGCTGGCTGCCTGCCATCCAAGGACCGATTTCTTGAATTTTTCCTTGCGCCACTAATGTCTTTGTTGCAACCAATGGAACATCTGCCATAGTAATGGTGCGATATTGGCTCAAATAAATTGTTACGGGCGAAAAAAGTGGTTCATGTCACGGGGCAATTTCTAGACTTCTAGATACTACTCTGGCCTGGTGGATAATTACCCCGCAGGCAGGTGGCGGCCATAAGGCAGGTAGCAACACGTGGTACGGTGAAGACACCACACGTCTCACTTGAAGCACCTTGCATCAAACTCGCGAGATCTAAACGATTAAAGTACATATTATTACAGAAAAAAATACAGTCTGAATTCTTCGGTCAACAGCTGCCATTATTGGTTGCTCCATCCTAGGAGTCACTATTTGTTCGGGCCTGATTTTCGGGTTCATTTCAATCATGGTTTGCTTTCAAATTATAATAACTGAACGCAACATTCAATTGCGGTAGACAAGCAACATCGTAAAATCCAGGATTTTATAATCTTATCAATGAAATGAAGGTAGTGCCATTACACATAAATGGGATAGAAGGGGACGATTAAAAATATGTTTAAATAAACGTGCAATGAAATTAGTGGCTCGCTAAACATCTGTTGGTATTAGCCATGTACAAGATGCAAAATAAAGGCATCGGAATCTTCGGCACGTCACAAATATCCTTCTTTGCGTGTTTACGGGTCGTACCTATGCAGAAGTACCCGGGGAGGAAGGCGGCTACAGGTACGGCAGCGGTCAAGAATGGATCGTTCGAATTTTTAATGGTACCGCGAACAGGCGGCCCGAGAAAGAGAGAAATCGAAACCCGAGTACAAGGTCAAAAGTCTGTGAAGACTTTACTTGGACTTAAACTCCCCTCCCATAGACATTTATTAAATAGGAGTAGTATTTAATGGAAATTTTGGTATTTTTCAAAAACAATTATAACGCTGTTGCAAATGTAAATAATTTCATTTAAATCTAAACCAGATTCCACTTCATTGTGATTAAAAACTGAAAAGAGCAAATTCCAGTACCCATATTTCTCATTCTTGGAGCATTTATGTCTATTCTAGCACTGTTCTGTCGTCGATTGCGATGCAGGTGAATGGAGTGTTATGACCACTGTGATGAACGCAACTCCTTTTGCCATCAAATTAGACAGTACAATAAAAATAAATTTATTTTTTAAATACTTAATAAAAATTCCTATATGTATGTAGAGATTCAGCCATATAACATTGACCAGAAAGTTCGTATGTTGTCATCAAAAAGACAAAACAACGTTGTGAAATATATATCTATTATTGAAAATATTGCCTTACCGTTTTGTCTACATGTTCGCGCAGGTGCCATTTTAATGAACTTCTTGCAAACAAGTATTATGTCCCGTAGAATGTAAAAGTGAATTTCAATTTAGACATGTATTGTTTTTCTATTACCCTAATGGCAAAAACGTCATACAAACCACAAATACGATATGAGATATTTCCGGAGAAGATTCGTTAGCAGAAAAAATAACTTACATGACAGAACTAGAAGAGAGATGATTTTCTGAAGCTACATTATGTGAATAGTTATGATATATGTTCCCCATAATTTAACGAATACCCACATCTAAATGAATAAGCCTAAGCGACCATTTGGTAATTTTTTTTTAATGCGCGTAAATAAGATTTTAAACTGGCGAACAATAGCAATTTTGGAACGAACTCTTGCTTCCTTGTTTGGAATGAACAAAATTAATTATAGACCAGTCAATGAATTTTGAAATGTACTACTCACAATTTAACAATTCTTTCATAAAATATACAACCAGGATTAGCCATTAGCTTTATTTCGTTTCTTTTTAGTGAAGCTATTGAATTATGCTTTGCCGGTGTTCCTCATTCACAATATTCACCAGATATCACATCATCAGATTTTTATGTAATTCGATTTTGACACAAACTTTTAAAGGCAAAAATTTGAAACAACAAAAACCAGTTTTTCATTGAGAAACGATTGAAACATCAATATTTCTAGAGTATGATCCTACGAGACCGAAAATCTAATATTAAAAAACTAATAGACCTCTTAAATAGAATTCAAATCAATTAATTGAAAAGATGAAGAGAAAGCGAACAAACTTAAGCTTCCAAAGGGTTTTTAGTCATTGGTTTTTGAATTTTTTTAAACTCTTCAAGTTTTTGAGTTGAAAATTGAAAAAAAGAATTAAATGTCCTTATTAATTCTTGTCTGAAAATACTTATTAAAGATTAAAACAGACGCGTGACTTATGCTTGGATCGTAACGCCTCGTGATTTAATAAATGTACATGTTAAAAGCTTTAATAAGGGCACAAGAAGACGAGCCCGAATGCGGAACGCCCTATGATTAAAACCGCAATAAAATAAGGTTAAAAAACTTTCCATATAATAATAATATAATAAAAACTAACCGTAATTAAACATTATTAAAATCCAGGCTCTTTAAAACTCCACACTCGAATGCTCCGGACATTTAAAACTTATTAAAAATTCTTTAAAGAAAATTATGAGTTGTTAACATATAAATAATATCTTTTTTTTTTTGCTTCAGAACCATCTTTAATTCAGACACCACCATCTGTAATAGCGGCTGCCTGCCTCAGTTCGGCAGTTCGAGGTTTGAAATTTCCCGGTCAAAGGGCGGCCATGAATGAAATCTGTAAATTGCTCAATGTCGACGTAGAACAGATCGAATTGCTCATCAATGTTGTAGACAATGTGGTAGAGAAGGTTGCCAATCCAGAAGGTGCCGATCAAAAATCGGGACAATCTTTAAAGAAGGCTGAAGGCTACGAAAGTCCTGGCTATGGACAACCGGAGACTCCCACAGAAGTGGAAAATGTTTACTTTTGATTGTGCCGCCCATATTTTTTTTCTGGGATCAAAAGTTAAAATAATCACGGATCATTGGAACGCTTATTATATTAAATAGTTATTGTATAGTTTTATATTTAGAAAACTAGTTATATTGCGCATGAATGGAAACTAAATATGACCAGTATAATGTAAGATGATGGATGGGCATGAGCATGGTTATATGCTGATCTTGACGTACCTCTAGGTGAAAGAATCGCGACTTCTTGCAAATTTGTCATTGAAAAGTTCTAAATTTATCGCGCTTTCTTTCGACCAAATTACTAATTATGTTTATCGTTATAAATATGTTGTTAGTTTTACTTAAACTTATTTTTATAAAATAACTTTCATGTACATAATTGATATATTGGTTTGTTTTTTTTTGTAGTTAAATCGACATATAATAATAAAAAACGAGATCAGGAGTGTAGTAGATATGTTCGAGGCTCTCTTAAGAGAGTTTATTATGGTTATTGACAGCCTCAAAGGGGAGGAATAGACTGAGACACCCGATCTTTGCACTCAAATTACTGCTTTCTTTTTTAATAAGTATATATACCTCTATGTAAGCGATTTTGTGCCTTATATATTATACATAATTTTTGTACAGACCTCCGTTTATCTTGTATCGCATAGTTAAGTTTTTGTTCCTTGTACGATACTTTATAATAACCCCATATTTCCATAGTTCCAAATATATTCGAAATAAACTTTACATTGTTTATAACAATGTATTCCACGCTTACAATCCCACAAATGTGTTCAAATAGTGTTGTTATCCAAGAAAGCAAATCCAGACAGACATATCTTTAGGTTTAAATGTATCGTAATAGTTTAAATTAAAAAAAGTTAAGTTACTTAAATATTATATAGTTAAAAAATTGTAAGTTTCCTTTTATACATACATATATACATTATTTGTTTGACATACGTATTAACATATATAAATTACAATATTTTAACTATTCTATAAGTAGTTGGGTAAAGTATAAACTTGTCGATAACTGAAACCTTAAAAGAAAGAAAAAATAAATAACAGTTTCAACAATTCAAGTATCGAACAGTTTATCGGTTGTTCGCTGTGATTTTACCTTATATTGTAAGAAAAATTGTAATTCGGTCTTACAAAAGGACATATATTAATTTTGTATTTGTGCACCCTTTTTGTTTAAAAAGCTTAGTTAAACACCTGGTTTTTGGAGTTAATTTTTTAAGTTAAACTCTAATTAGGATTGTAAAAATTAACACCATTAAAAAAAAAAAGTTTCTTTGTTATCTAGTCTTAGTTAGTTTTGCATTTTTTTTTTTTTGAAATTGAGTTTTGTAAAATATATAATAGTTTGTTTTTTTTTTCAAATAATCATTACATTTACACGTATGTAAGTTCCGTTACTTATGTAAAAGTTGTCGAGTGATATAATTGGGAAATATGTGTTTTTCTTCCTTTTTATATCACTCAAAAATTCAAACGAAAGTAATTTATTTTTCTTTTATGAAAAAATAAACGAAAACCAAAGTTTTTGTAATGAAATTTTACAGTATTTATTTTATTTTTGTAGGCATTCCTTGTATAAATGTAAATATTTTTATAAATAAATAAATATTAAGAACAAAGTCAACTGGGTTTCATTGTCTTTTAAGTTTTATTCGTAGAAAGTGGTGCCAGAGAAGGTTTCTCAAAAGTACATATAAAAAGGTAACGTCAATGTTGCCACTGTCAATGTATAAAATTCTTCAGAAGGTACTTTAGAACTTCTCAAGAATCCTTGCAGGTCAAAAATAATTTTAGGGACATCGACCAAAAATAATTCTATTCCTAAAAAATAAAAAAAACATGTATATTTCCCAATTCCTTTTTTTCACATTTTCTATTACGCTCTCTGCACTGACTTGTGAGATGTAATAATTTAAATGTTACTTTCAGTGCTTTGGTTTACGTAGTACTTGTTCTCCTCCAATCTTTCAAGATTGCTGTATATTCAGCAGATTTTAGATTTCGACCTTTTCAACTATTTTGATGAAAATGACCTATTAAGTTATCAAAAAATGTTCTGTATAACCCTTACGATTATTTTAATGACATTTTATAATTTCTGCTAATCTCCAAGGAACCCAAAGAATATTTTTCAATTACAAAGCTTTTCAAGTTTTCGTTAAAAAATAATATAGACGCAGTTTGCAGATTAATGCTCGTATTTTACTAAATTCACTTGTCTTTTTTTCCCAAAGTAGTTGAAAATAAGCATAAAGTAGTACAAAATACGTGGAAACATAAACAGAATATAAAAATATCATGAAAAAAAATGTATTTAAAAAAGTTGACCTCAGAGTCACAACTATGTTTTGGACCACCCTGTATTCTTCGAGTATGTTAAAAAATGCTTTTTATAGGAGTGTTTAACGTGTATGAATGTTGTTACAACAAATATACTTCTGATTTTTAAAGAAATTTGTGGAAAATTTGGGAAACCAATGTACAGTTGACGACTCTTTAAATCATTTTCCTTGATTTGAGTAAATCCGGCTTTTACCTATAGATTTTTTGTCTATTATTGACAAATAACTGCTTAAAACAGTAAAATGACCAAGTTTTTAATTTTTTTTTTGACCATCCTTCTTCAATTGGTGTAATTATTTGAGTTTTTTTCAATTAAACTTAAATTACGCATTGCAATATATTTAAGTATTATTATTTACTTATCAATGTCACGTCGGTTACAATAATAAAAAGGTAAATGAGGTTTAAAAGCCTGATTGGCAAAACAACTATTTAATCGTCCACTTTTGTCTGTCGCCGGTTGTACTTATCTACTCAATTTTATATAATTTCTAAATTCTGTTATTTATAAAGAAATCAGAAGATGGCGGACTCTGTAACAAAAATTAGTGATATTTATTTTAAATTTGTTTAAATAAACCGTTCTCAATTGTTATATGAATATTCAATGGGGCTATGAATTTCAATTTATTTCATGTGACTATCCTTACCTTATTCTGATTGTTTACATACTGGTTATTGCAATTTCAATCATAAATTTTATTGGGTTTTTACGAATGTCTATATGTACAGAAAAAAGCAACAAACTATGTGCCGTGAGGAAAGAAAACCCTGTTAAAAATTCTCAATGTTATTACAAAAGTTTACCTGAAGGCTTAATAAGAGAGACAACTTTATCTCTTGTACATCATTGAATGGGCTCTGAACAGATATCCAGATTCTGCTAGGCGTGTGGCTTTCATCAAGTTTATAATTCGTGTAATTATAAATATCACTTATAGTTGTTTTTCTTTGAAATTCGATATTTAATAAATGAGGCAGTTGGCCATCTATTGCCAATAACAATGTATATTATTTATTATACTGTTACTATTTGATCATATCTTTATTTCTTGGTCCATTCCAAATCCTACAAATTATTGATTGTTGAAAATTCTATTTTTAAAATTGAATTTAAAAGTATCTAGTTTACACTATGATAAACTACAAACTGCATGCATTCCAACTCCCCTAATAGTTTCTAACCTTTCAATTTTTATTAGATCAACTTCCCCTGAACTTTTCATGGACATTATTGTAATTACATCCAAAAAACACACTTAATTCATTGAATTTTTGAAAACCACTTTTATTTACTTTTCGAAAAAAATACTGGTTATGTTGCATTTTTCTTCTTCTAATCATAAAAGTAGAATCTATTTTTTTTACAAGTTTCTAGGGAGTAAATTCTGCGTTGGCTCCCGCATTGATGAGCATGCGCCGTTCTTTCGCTTACTGTCAAAATCAAAATGAATTTATGAATCTTAATCTATTTATTCTTCATAGACTGCTATTACTTTACCTAAAATTAAGTTTTTTAATTAAATAACATGATAAATGATTTTTAGAAAGTATGTAGTGGTATATTTTCATTTTTTTATAAAATCAAAATTTTCTATGCACATTGCAGTAACTTGAAGGCTGATATAGGGTAAAGTCGGGCAAGAGTGCGCATCGTCAAAAAGCGCGCAATGCTTGTTTTAAAATAACGGTCTTCATTACGTACTCGCGAATTTTTGTACTTATTCCAGCTAAAACAAGGTAAGCTCTTATAAAAAATTAACATCGTCAGTAGTATAGTATTCACAACAAAAATTCATTCAAGTTTTTGATCCTAAAGATATAGTTTTAGTTGAATTTGTTCCTAATGTAATTGGAGTATTTTGAGGTTATGTTGGGAAATGCCGCGGTTTATAGTACGGCTAACTTATTAGCTTTCAATAAAATTGGTAAAATATAGGACAATTTTTTTGCAAAGTAAGGAAAATAAACGAAAATTGGTAATTTAACTAAAATCCAAGAGTGCGCGTTTATGTTCATACCAAGAGTGCGCATCCGCGCTCTTGGACAACAAGGGTTCAAGAGTGCGTATGCATTTTAGAATATATTTACAGAGTACTAGCAAACTTCACCCTTTTAATTTTTTAATACAAGCTATAGGTTTCGAAAAGTTAAAATGAATACATATATGGGAAACTTAATTGCATTTTTTGTCACCGTTTTTCCAGATGGGGAGATATAAAAGAACAAGCGATAGAAAGCTCATTTATTCTCAAGAAATTCTGAACGAGATTAAAGAAAAAATTAAAAGTGGCCGCTCAAAAAGATCTCTTGCAACTGAATATGGGACAAAGGAATCGACCTTACGTAAAAGGTTGAAACTAGGAAATATTCCTACTTCTTTAGGCAGATTTAAACCTGTTTTTACGGTGGAAATGGAGACAGAACTCTCTGAGCAAATAAGGCGTCTCGATAAATTATTTTTCGGTTTAACGTTTAAACATTTGCAATCAGTTGCATTTGACTTTGCTGAGTTAAATAAAATTAAACATCCATTTAATAAAATAAAAAAAATGGCTGGTAAGGAATGGGTCATATCATTTTGCAAACGGCACAACCTTTCAGTTAGACAGCCGGAAAAAGTTAGTACAGCAAGAGCAATAGGATTTAATCAGAATCAAGTAACTCGCTTTTTTAATAATCTAAAGCTCTGTTTAGAAAAATACCAATTTATGGGAAGATCCATATATAATATGGATGAGACAGGCCTATTGACTGTCCCTAATAAAATACCTAAAGTTCTGGCACCAAAGGGAAAACGATCAGTAGGAAAAATTGTATCAGGAGAGAGAGGACAACTAATTACTGCAGTTTGTTGCACCAATGCGGTAGGGAATTATATACCTCCAGCTCTTATTTTTCCCAGAAAACGCGAAAAGAAAGAGTTACTTTTTGGAGCACCTCCTAATTCCATTTTGATGGTTTCAGACAGCGGTTTTATAAATGGTGACCTTTTTATTGCGTGGCTCCACCATTTTAAGGATTTTGCAAAACCAAGTAAAGAACAATCGGTTTTATTGATTTTAGATAATCATACTTCACACATCAGTTTACCTGCAATAAAATTTTGTCGCGATTCACACATCCACATTTTAAGTTTGCCGCCTCATTCAAGCCATAAGCTCCAGCCGTTGGATGTGGGATTTTTTGGTCCTCTTAAAACGGAATATAGTAAAGAGGCAGACAAGTGGATGGTTAATAATCCCGGAAAGGTCATTACTCAGTCAGAAGTTGCGGCTTTATTTGGAAGTGCTTATTCACGTATTGCTTCTCTTTGCAAAGCTCAAAAATGTTTTTCGGCAACAGGCATATGGCCATTCAATCCAGATCTTTTTCAAACAGAAGATTTTATGCCTGCATCAGTTACCGATAACGTTCTTGTGGAGCACGTAAATGAGGAACACGTCGAAATTGAAATTACAGATGAATTGCTTCAAAATGATTTACTGTCCAACCCTCCTTGTGTACCAACTGTAATTGCATTTAATCCTTCTCTGGCGAAGCCACCAACTTCTGTTCTGTCTTTACAACCATCAAAGCTTACATATTCCAAGCTATTATATCGTTCGCTGTCTACTGAACCATCAACATCTACCTTATCGACACAATCGTCGTCAGCTAATGCATTGGTATCCAATGAACTTAAAATGGAACAAACATCTAAACCTAAAGAGAAAATTGAATTGATTGAAAATTTGAATTTTCCAAGTTTCGAAGTAAGCAACGAAAAATCAGGTAAGTTTAACTCATAAGATTTGAACTTTTAACTAATAAAACTTATAAAATCTTTATTCGTGTTTAGTCATTGAGCGGTCACAATGTGTAGCTGACGCTCCTTTTAATTTCAACAAAGAATTGAATTCTGACACTAAATATCACATCGGCATGGTTTGCCCTCTACCAAAAGCCACTCAAAGAAATAAAAAACAAAAACGAAAAGGAAGAAATTCTGAAATTTTGACTGGCACACCATATAAAGACAGTTTGGTTGCTTTAGAGGAATCAAAATATGCTACGAAAAAAGAAACAATTAAAAAAAAATTAAAAGTTCTAGTTGAAAAGAAGAAATGTAATACCAATTCTAAATCTAAGAACCTTAAAGAAAAAACTAAATCTAAAACAGTAGCAAAGAAAAACGTAGAAGTAGGAATCTGTCCAGCTTGCACTGAATCGTATTCAGACCCTCCTGAAATTGACTTAATTCAATGTAATGTATGTAAAAAATGGTACCATGACCAATGTACGTCCTACGAAGGAGTTGATGAATATGTTTGTGATTTTTGTATAGAAAACAAATAAATAGTTATCTTAGTGTGACAAAAAGATTTAGGTGCGTACTCTTTGAAGCTGTGCGCACTCTTGTTTTTATTAATGCGCACTCTTGAACAAATCGAAGTTCAAGAGCGCGCATTTAATATATTTCAGTTTTCGTTTAATATGTACTTGATTTGACAACATCATCATAAGCAATTATATTTTCTCTATGTATAAACATGCAATAAATCTGTTCTCAGTTTAAAATCTTGATTTTGACTAAATTGGTGTAAATTATACTGATTTTTGTATTAGGTGCGTACTCTTGCCCAACCATACCCTATATTTGGGTAGTCGTTATTTGAACGATATCGAAATTTCACCATTTAAGTTCTTTAATTTTGTGTCCCTACATTTTAGAATCATAAGACCTCTATTAGATAAGTGAGAAACCTCTATAAGTGAGACAAAATGTGACGTCCCTTAAGTTCTCACTTATCCAGGTTCGACTGTATTTTCAACCCATATTTGATTGCCAGAGGGTAATTCAAAGTAAGGATATTTCTTTTGGCTCAGATAGAAAGATCTATTTCGGAGTGAAGGGAATGTATCCCAATACTACTCTGAACGCTTTAACTTACATTTGCTTCAGTTTCTTCTCATTAGAAATAGATCAGTATCCAATAGCTTTCTTGCCATAGGTTTATATTTTGTATGTTTGGTTGAACATTTGTGTGTCTTAATATGGAAACGACCAAAAGCGTTCTTTAGGTATCAAGTACTTAAATATCTTCCTTATATTCTCTTACAGTAGAAAAGTTATGACGCATTTTTGAAACAAATGGAGATTTTTCATTTTTGAACCATTTCTAGAAAGTCCCAGTAGCCATTTAGTTTATCACTCGTAGGCAAGCATATTTAATTTATGCTACAATATTAAGAGAAAACGAGTAACTTACCCTAACAATTTTAACTTCAATTTCCAGAAATGTTGATCTCTTCAGTTGAGACGCTAGGTTTCACAGATTAAATGGAAGGAATTATTATTGAATATTATTAATTAGAATTAATTGTATCTCCTTCACAAGTTTTTAAAATTTAATACTGACTACCCCCCATCTCGTTTTCTTAAATCGTTACACCACAAAAATAATTATCTCAGCTTCATCAGTCACTGAAGAAACTTAGACGAAACTCGTCAGCGGCGTATCTTAGTGCAGTCGACATTATTCAGTTGAAATAATAAGATTTATTTTAAATTTCAACTGAATAATTGACTCGTCAACGGAACCTAAAAAACAACCAGAAAGTAGGGAGGGGAAAAAATAATTGGTTCTTTACGTGTACCGAACCGGTTACTTTTTTATCCCGGTTAAATCTGGTAACCCGTGTTTGTTTCTTTATAACTTTTTCTTTTTACAATTTTATGCTGTTCAACACCATAATTTCGTATTATTTTTTTTATAAAACGAAATTAGAGTGTCGTACAGTATGAAATAAAAAAAAAATGAAGCAGGTTTTAACAAAATCACGGGTTACCAGGTTTAACTGTGATAAAAAAGTAACTGGTTCAGTACACATAAAGAACCGACTTATTTTTCCCATCCCTATTTTCAGATTGCTTTTTAGGTTTCGATAACAGTCCGTTATTCAGTTCAAACTTAAAATACATAAATCTTATTATTTCAACTGATTGTGAATAACGTCCGCTGCACTATGATACGTTGTCGATGAGCTTTGTCCAAGTTTCTTTAGTTGCTCTAGCCTCATTTTTCACTGATGAAGCCAAGATAATTATTTTTGTGATCTTTCAATCTAAGAAATTGAAATGAAGGTATCGAACAGCACGAAATTTAAAAAATTGGTGAAGCACATTTGCTATTCTAGATCCTATGGCCTGGCTGATACCTTGAAAAAATATAAGGAAAATTCTAACAGATAACTGCTAAAATACCATGCACATTTTAGGTGAAATTGCAAGTATTCTAGAAAAGTACTAAATCCGAGTTATGTGAAGTTCATTTGTATTTATTTCATTTACAGATTCTGATGGAAAAAGTCTAATATATGTTTAATTGTTTTAGGTGTCGCACAATCTAATGTTTATCGTATACTAAAACAATACAAATGTACCAAAATGATTAGTTCTTCCAAGCATAAGAGTGACCGGCATAAGCATATCCAAGCATAAGAGTAAGAGTGATAGGAGTGACCGGCCTGCCATTATTAAGAATATTAATGCATGATTAATTACGACTTTTCCTTCTTCTCAAAGTGTTGCTAGGAATGGAGTAGGCATCAATAATTTCAAAAAATACACCCCTGCTCCATTCCTAGCAGCACTTTGAGAAGAGACAAAAGTCGTAATTTTTTTTGACATCTCGGGTCGCAGTCCAATTGGGAATATATCGGGAATTATAGGTTCTAAAAAAAATGAGGATTTCAATATAGTACATATAAAATTCAGTTCTTATTCAATAAAATAAGTATTGCTTTGAAACTAATTGCTTCTTTTTGTAGATATGAGGGAACACGTACAACTAGTATGAGTTTGAGATGTGAAATCTTGACTAAAAGAGCTGTTCAAGACAAAAGGCTATTGTAGAGACTCAGGAAACCTTGTTAAAACATTAAGAACAATAAACAATACAACTATTAGGAGGAAATGTATGCTTAAGTTTTTCTTTTACACTATTTTACGCTATTAATTAATTTGCACGATTTAATTTTTGTTGTACGTAAAAATTACTTTAATTTCTTCATTTCCTGATAACACTCCTGAACAATTTTCTTAGTTTTTTAATTTTTTATTAATTGGTGTATGTATGGTTGCTTCTGGGCTGGGTGCAAATTCTCAAAAAATGGTGGAGGATTTGGGTAAAATTTTAATATTTTGAACTTTCTTTCACGAACAGTTTTTACAGTAAAATTCTTATTTGTCTAAATGTGGCATGATATTACGATACAGTGTATATAAAAATCAGATCTTATTCAAAAACCAGGTGTTGTTTTGAATCTAATTGTTTCTATTTGTAGATATGAGGGAACACGTACAACTAGTATGAGTTTGTGATGTGAAATCCTGATTGTAGAAGCTTTCACCATAATCAGTATCTAGAAACGTGACTCGTCTGCTAACAACTTACTACCACCATTTTCAGTGTATGCATTATTTTTGAAAGAGGATATTATCCAACTTATAGTTGAAAAAACCAATGAACATTGTCAAACGGATAATAGAAAGGATGACAGAAAACATCTAATCCTGATCCCGATCTCTTGTATTTTGTATGGTTTGGGCGTATTTTTTTAAAAAAGACAAGTGCTCTGTAATACCTGTAAATGAAGTATGACATGTCCTTATTATATGAAGATGGATTAACAACGAGAATGCCAGAAAACTATGAATAGTACCTTTCAATCACTAATTAAGGGATTAAATTTAAACGTGACTACGATTCTTGGCAACACGATGAAGGATAATCATGATTGTTTAAATTTTTTAATCTTTTGAATTTAATTTCTGTTACATATTAAAAAGCATATTTTAGGAAAACACGATCCTTGTGGTTTAAACATTTTAAAGGGGCATTTTCTGTGTTTTGTACAGTTTGATTCAATTTTTATCATAAACAGTGACTCAATCACTTCTGTTGAAATTGTTAAAGATTGTTGTTGAAACCCGTGATGATGATGATGATGATGATGATGATGATAGTGACTATCACAGTACGTTGCATATACCAAGCTTGATCCTTGTTTATTTTTTGCTGGAGCGAAAGGACCTATTATTATTTATTATTATTTTATTTTTTTTAGGTCCGACCTAAAAAATCGTTCACATTTTTTTAGTTACCCAATGAAAATTGTTTAAGGAAATTCTTGTTGATTACAGGATTCTGTAAATGTAAATTTCTTGATGGCTCCACAATTAGTGACTTATTTATATAATATATACAGGGTATTAATGAAGTACGTGCAGAAATTTCAAGGGGTGATTCCAAGACGAAAAGTTCATATGAACATGGGTCCGCAAACGCACGGTTTTCGAGATACAGGGTGCCAAAATTTAAAAAAACACAGTTATTCATTTTTACCCTCTAAATGGCTTAATATTTTTTAACCAAATTTGGAATATGAGTTTATCATGTTATATTGGTAGGTTTAATCCAAAAAAACTTTAACCATTCACCAGTGGCGGAAATATAGATGTCACATTTTATTACAATTTTGTATAAAATAAAGGACGTTCTACATCTTATAAAGTCACTGTAACAGACTTGTAGCGTAACTTTGATTTTTGACAGTTTTTTTATAGTGCCTTTTAAATTTGAATTTGTATTTGGTTGCTATAAACATTTCAATTTGTTTATTCCGGATGCTTCTGATTTATAATTTGTTTTGGTAACTAACGATTCAATTTGATAAATACCAACAAGTTTTTCTGGAGATTCATATTTTGTAACTTCGTGTAATTAACTCGCTTTAATAAAATTCGTTATTTATTAGGAAAAAACCAGTTTATTAATTTATAAAGATTAAAAGAACATTACTACTAATACCCATCTCTATAGACATTAATCGCGAACGCCATCTATTAAATCGAGCTCCACTTAATTCCGAAACTAATATTATTCACTAGCGTCATCTGTTTGGATACAGTTGCAATTATTTATGAAATTAATAAAGAAATCTTTTCTATAAATTTTCCAATTCAAAATATCATTGATAGATGGCGGAACGAGCAGGAAAAATCTAAAGTTACTAGATATATCTAGTAACTTTAGAAAAATCATTGTAAAAAATCAGACTTATCAATGTCACATATTATCAGTACTTTATGACGATAAATAAAATGAGATGAAAATTATAATTTAGTTTTATTATAAAAGTAGTATCCAACCATCCCTTCTGTGCTCCTGCTAGCAAATAGTCAATTCACAATATTTTTTGAATTTCTCCTCATTTTTCAAATACTCAGTTTTTTTTGTCCACATTCTTTGAATTCTTTCAATTTTTTGTCCGCATTCTTTGAATTGTTTTCAATTTTTTGTCCACATTCTTTGAATTCCATTATATTTTTTGTCCGCATTCTTGGAATTCTCCTAATTTTTTGTCCACATTCTTCTAATTCTTTCAATTTTTTGTCCGCATTCTTTGAATTGCTTTCAATTTCTCACCTCTAAATGTTGCTTCGTGAAGACGAAATATGTCAACGGTGGATGGAACAAACGAGAAATCAAACTCCAATGGTCCTGAGAGCGGATGGACACTCCGAACAGAGAAGATTGGTTTCTTAAGTTCTGAAAAACATTCCGTATAAAAAAGACAATGTTGAAGTAAAATTACCTGGTCCTTTTCAGTTGGAGATTAGAACAATGGACCTACGTCCCATGATCTAAGAAACGCCAAAAATTGAAAGACTTCAGACAACTGCAAAAAAAGAAGAGCAGCACAGGTAGTTATAGAGCTACTCGATCCACCTGACACTTACCATTGGCATAGGTCTTAAAAAGTTAATCGTTTTCAGAATTTTCTGAATGCAAACTATTTTTTTGACTATTACTATTTACGAAAATGATTATGGATTCATTTATCTCATCGATTATTTTGACATTGGCTCTTCGGTTTTATTACATGTGCCATGCACTTTTCCCATTTTATTGGTGTGACATTTTGAATTAACTGCACTAGATGATCTCTAACCTGGTCTAATTTGGAAGTAGTATTTTTTGTTATCATTTCATTTTTTACTTGTGCCCAAAGCAGTTCTATAGGATTTAATTCGTAATGATAAGACGACAGTCTTAGTACGACCTTGTTTTCACTTTTTGCTAATTCATCTACTACATATGACGTGTTATGTTGATGAATTAAATATAGTAATTCAGCACGAATCATGTCCATTCGAAATGTTTTTCAAACTTAACCACTACTGCATATCAACTTTTTTTAGAAGATGTGATTGGAACAGTTTCGATTTTATGGCTGTGTTATGAGACATTATTACATAATAATTCTATCAGGCAATTTTTGTAAAAAGCCAGAAAACTACTTTTCCCTTTCATTTCTTAATGATAACCCCCAGTTCTTTTCCTCCAAAAAGCAACAGTGACTCATCAACAAAACTGAGCTCAGTTGTTAACCATGTTACAGTATTAGGAGTCTGCGTTTTCCAGAGGGGTTTTTATTAACCCGTTAAATAATCCTTCAATAAATGCTTGGCGTTTGCTCCTAACATATTGATGATCCTACATTGCCTCTGTTTTATAGCTTTTGTTCACTCAAGCTTCATCCAAATAACTAATAGGTTGCCTTTCCTATTTAAACTCTTTGATGACTTTTAAATAATTTTTTCTCTATCTGACGACATCGTTAGGTTCTATTAATCATGCATTAATATTCTTAATAATGGCAGGCCGGTCACTCCTATCACTCTTACTCTTATGCTTGGATATGCTTATGCCGGTCACTCTTATGCTTGGAAGAACTAATCATTTTGGTACATTTGTATTGTTTTAGTATACGATAAACATTAGATTGTGCGACACCTAAAACAATTAAACATATATTAGACTTTTTCCATCAGAATCTGTAAATGAAATAAATACAAATGAACTTCACATAACTCGGATTTAGTACTTTTCTAGAATACTTGCAATTTCACCTAAAATGTGCATGGTATTTTAGCAGTTATCTGTTAGAATTTTCCTTATATTTTTTCAAGGTATCAGCCAGGCCATAGGATCTAGAATAGCAAATGTGCTTCACCAATTTTTTAAATTTCGTGCTGTTCGATACCTTCATTTCAATTTCTTAGATTGAAAGATCACAAAAATAATTATCTTGGCTTCATCAGTGAAAAATGAGGCTAGAGCAACTAAAGAAACTTGGACAAAGCTCATCGACAACGTATCATAGTGCAGCGGACGTTATTCACAATCAGTTGAAATAATAAGATTTATGTATTTTAAGTTTGAACTGAATAACGGACTGTTATCGAAACCTAAAAAGCAATCTGAAAATAGGGATGGGAAAAATAAGTCGGTTCTTTATGTGTACTGAACCAGTTACTTTTTTATCACAGTTAAACCTGGTAACCCGTGATTTTGTTAAAACCTGCTTCATTTTTTTTTTATTTCATACTGTACGACACTCTAATTTCGTTTTATAAAAAAAATAATACGAAATTATGGTGTTGAACAGCATAAAATTGTAAAAAGAAAAAGTTATAAAGAAACAAACACGGGTTACCAGATTTAACCGGGATAAAAAAGTAACCGGTTCGGTACACGTAAAGAACCAATTATTTTTTCCCCTCCCTACTTTCTGGTTGTTTTTTAGGTTCCGTTGACGAGTCAATTATTCAGTTGAAATTTAAAATAAATCTTATTATTTCAACTGAATAATGTCGACTGCACTAAGATACGCCGCTGACGAGTTTCGTCTAAGTTTCTTCAGTGACTGATGAAGCTGAGATAATTATTTTTGTGGTGTAACGATTTAAGAAAACGAGATGGGGGGTAGTCAGTATTAAATTTTAAAAACTTGTGAAGGAGATACAATTAATTCTAATTAATAATATTCAATAATAATTCCTTCCATTTAATCTGTGAAACCTAGCGTCTCAACTGAAGAGATCAACATTTCTGGAAATTGAAGTTAAAATTGTTAGGGTAAGTTACTCGTTTTCTCTTAATATTGTAGCATAAATTAAATATGCTTGCCTACGAGTGATAAACTAAATGGCTACTGGGACTTTCTAGAAATGGTTCAAAAATGAAAAATCTCCATTTGTTTCAAAAATGCGTCATAACTTTTCTACTGTAAGAGAATATAAGGAAGATATTTAAGTACTTGATACCTAAAGAACGCTTTTGGTCGTTTCCATATTAAGACACACAAATGTTCAACCAAACATACAAAATATAAACCTATGGCAAGAAAGCTATTGGATACTGATCTATTTCTAATGAGAAGAAACTGAAGCAAATGTAAGTTAAAGCGTTCAGAGTAGTATTGGGATACATTCCCTTCACTCCGAAATAGATCTTTCTATCTGAGCCAAAAGAAATATCCTTACTTTGAATTACCCTCTGGCAATCAAATATGGGTTGAAAATACAGTCGAACCTGGATAAGTGAGAACTTAAGGGACGTCACATTTTGTCTCACTTATAGAGGTTTCTCACTTATCTAATAGAGGTCTTATGATTCTAAAATGTAGGGAC
>JABRWK010000035.1:17273-62827 GCA_013372445.1 Hypothenemus hampei | reverse complement strand
AAAATAAGTCGGTTCTTTATGTGTACTGAACCAGTTACTTTTTTATCACAGTTAAACCTGGTAACCCGTGATTTTGTTAAAACCTGCTTCATTTTTTTTTTATTTCATACTGTACGACACTCTAATTTCGTTTTATAAAAAAAATAATACGAAATTATGGTGTTGAACAGCATAAAATTGTAAAAAGAAAAAGTTATAAAGAAACAAACACGGGTTACCAGATTTAACCGGGATAAAAAAGTAACCGGTTCGGTACACGTAAAGAACCAATTATTTTTTCCCCTCCCTACTTTCTGGTTGTTTTTTAGGTTCCGTTGACGAGTCAATTATTCAGTTGAAATTTAAAATAAATCTTATTATTTCAACTGAATAATGTCGACTGCACTAAGATACGCCGCTGACGAGTTTCGTCTAAGTTTCTTCAGTGACTGATGAAGCTGAGATAATTATTTTTGTGGTGTAACGATTTAAGAAAACGAGATGGGGGGTAGTCAGTATTAAATTTTAAAAACTTGTGAAGGAGATACAATTAATTCTAATTAATAATATTCAATAATAATTCCTTCCATTTAATCTGTGAAACCTAGCGTCTCAACTGAAGAGATCAACATTTCTGGAAATTGAAGTTAAAATTGTTAGGGTAAGTTACTCGTTTTCTCTTAATATTGTAGCATAAATTAAATATGCTTGCCTACGAGTGATAAACTAAATGGCTACTGGGACTTTCTAGAAATGGTTCAAAAATGAAAAATCTCCATTTGTTTCAAAAATGCGTCATAACTTTTCTACTGTAAGAGAATATAAGGAAGATATTTAAGTACTTGATACCTAAAGAACGCTTTTGGTCGTTTCCATATTAAGACACACAAATGTTCAACCAAACATACAAAATATAAACCTATGGCAAGAAAGCTATTGGATACTGATCTATTTCTAATGAGAAGAAACTGAAGCAAATGTAAGTTAAAGCGTTCAGAGTAGTATTGGGATACATTCCCTTCACTCCGAAATAGATCTTTCTATCTGAGCCAAAAGAAATATCCTTACTTTGAATTACCCTCTGGCAATCAAATATGGGTTGAAAATACAGTCGAACCTGGATAAGTGAGAACTTAAGGGACGTCACATTTTGTCTCACTTATAGAGGTTTCTCACTTATCTAATAGAGGTCTTATGATTCTAAAATGTAGGGACTTCATAATTATTCTCAGTAATAGAGGTTTCTCACTTAATCAGTTCCCACTTATCCAGGTTCCACTGTATTGTACCATAATTTTTACATTTATTGAAAAATGAACATTTTCGTATTCTTCACCATTCTTCTTAGAACTACTTTTCTGTAAAAATTTCATTAAAATTAATAGGGTACAGTTCGTGCAGTTTCCTTGTAAATGGAAACTTTCTTTTTAAATTCATAATAATAACGGTAAAATTTTAAAATTTTCCAAACACACAACATTACTTTTAAACTTTTTTACAACATTACTTTTAAAAATAGTACTCCCTCTGTCCCAAATTGGGAGTACAGTGAAAGCTCTTTTAAGAGGACACTGTGGATGGCATCATTTTTGTTCGTTCAAGGGAAATGCTCGCTTAAGAGAGAGAATTTATTGTTAAAGCTATTCTGACGGTCACAGAAAAACTGTCCGTTCAAAGGGGCTGTCCGCTTTAGAGTGTCCATTAAGGGAGCTTTCACTGTACTCATTTTTAACAAAAAAATACTTACAATTAGTCATCTTAATTACTTACTAAAGTTACGACCGCGTGTTGTTGAAGAATTTTTTTTTAAATATTACCACGAGATAGAACTCTTGCAAATAAAAAAAAATCATTTAAATAGAGATCCGAAAATGTTTACTTTTTCACCTGCAACGGATTAAAGTTGTTTTAAATATTTTTTCAAATCAGTGAAGATAATGAACCAAATTTGGTATACATCATTAGCCTAAAGGGTATCCGGTTCATTTTGTCCGAGTATTAAGTGCCTCCAGTAAACAGTGACGGAGTTATGTGGCTTGAATTTATCAAAATTTGATGAAATAATATTTTTTTACAAAGTGGAAATGAAAAAGAAAAGATTTTTTTTTGAAAAATTTATAACACACTGCAGGTTGAAAATTAGACATTTTTCAACCAATATGTATATGAATTTTTTCTTATTTTCAAAAATTCTACCTCTTGTTAAAATTTGGCCACGTAATTAGGTGCCCTCGATATAAACAAATAGTATTTGGCATTCACATCTTTAAAATTTTGACGTATCTATAATTAATCATTAAATTTGTTGAGGTTGATAGGTCGTTAAACAACGTATTTAAAATACTATCTTTTAGTTAGAAATTTGTTAAAATATATGGATTGTTAAGACCAAGATTTCCTTAAATATATATTTAAAGTTTCTTTGTCAATACGACTACGGCATTGTCAAATGTTAAAATAATAACTGGCAACACTGCAAATTGACCTAACGGCTTTCCCGTCAAACATCAAATGTGAAGTTTCCTTTTGACAGTTTCTGGCGGTTGTTGACTTTCCTTGTTTTCGTAGTTTTTTCCAGTAAAAGTAAGAGGATGTTCACGGTTTGATGGCTAAAACCTTTGTTTAATCTCGCCATTGAGACCGAAAACGATTGACGAAAATGGGTAAGAGCTATATTTATATCAGTATTCACGTATCTGTTATCTAATCTTAAGGTGTGGCTTATCTGGGGTCAAAAAATGTAACTCCCTGACTAATATTTTTGTTTGTTATTAATTAATAAAGACAACGCGGTGTGTATGAAATATGTGATTGACTTGTTTGAAACTAAATTTCTTCGTTATGGGTAATTATAGACAAGAACAAAGTGTCCCTTTAAATTATTTGGAAACAAATCTTGATACTAACTTAAGTCAATCAAGAGAAAGCTTACAATCAATTCAGACTTATTTAGAATCTATTGATGAACAGAGAGGTTATTAAAACAGACTGTTGTCTCGATTAACTTAATATTACTAAGCATTTGTTACAGGTTGTTGTGAAAAATGCTTAACTCGAATCCCATATGCAACTCTCATAGCAACAATCATGTGCGCTTTGGGAGTCGTCATTTTCTGCAGCACGATGTATCGAGGTGCATCACTTTCAGTATTGATGTTCAGTCAAGTATTTAGTATGCAGCTTTTTTGGTAAGAAAGACTGATATGCTTATATTTTTCATTAATGACGTTACATTTTTTTAGGGTGGATGCAGTTAAAATGACATTTGTCTTAATAGGAGCCTGTATGGGTGCTTTAGGTCTCATGATTTTAACTGTGGGATTCTTGGCCACGGGGGCAACCAGAAGTAAAGTTTATAAGGGATGGGGTTCAAGAGTTACTGGAAGGCTCAGTTGTGCTATTGTAATTCCAAATGAATTTCCACTTAATTTTTGTTTGATAATTTTTTTGTTATTTTCAGTTTATGGGCATTACTTATATTCTCCAAATTGCTTGGCTTTTGATGTTTTGCTGTCTGGTGGTTGTGACATTTGTATTTACGGTATTTTGGAAAATGTGCGAAAATCCTAGAGTGGCATCTTTGCAAGATCCGATTGATTTAACACAATTTTGTAAGTATCTCTGTTAGGTTAGCAAATAATTTTGAGAATACTTATAGAAATAGGTGTACAGATCTTTTTACACTCTTTAAATGTACCATAAATTTATCGGGCGTACATAAACTATCATTCCACTAATTTGTATATATGTTTTATGAGCAGTCTATGAAATAAAATCAATTTAAATGCTTCTAAAGAAAAGTATAAAATATGACATATCTGGTTTTACCATCAAATCTTAGAAACATAAACATCGGAGAGGTAGTCTTTCCTTTACGAAATTTTCATATATATTTCTTTCTAAGTAATCTACCATGAAAACAAACTTTGATATGGAAATTATTACGAGAATTTTCTTAAAGACCTGTCTTAGCTACTTCATTTTGAAATTACTAGATTCCAATTCATTGATGCAAAGAATCAAAGATATGTCTGTAGCTGTGAGATAAACTGTCGTAACTCTATATTTACTCAATATGGAGTTAACAATATTCTTGCGCTGCACTAATTTAATTTTCTAATATGGTAAAAAATGGTAAGCCCCGCATTGATCATTTTCTGTATTTTCAATTTTGAAAATGTAACATCTCCAATTATTAGTGAGGTAACACAGACGTTTGTTTTGCTCATTACTGAAAATTTCAATTTATGAACATACGACAGTTTACCTCTCGGCTACCGAACTTAAGGAGTTATCTT
This sequence comes from Hypothenemus hampei, assembly GCA_013372445.1. Taxonomy (NCBI): domain Eukaryota; kingdom Metazoa; phylum Arthropoda; class Insecta; order Coleoptera; family Curculionidae; genus Hypothenemus; species Hypothenemus hampei. Next base: position 58,550 of record JABRWK010000035.1, on the reverse strand, counting down.
TTTTTTATATCCAGATAAAAGTCGGTAACAATCCTGTATACTATGTTGCCTTTACTCCTTCATCACTAAATGCGGCATCCATCGAGCAAAGATTTTATGAAATCAAAAATTGTCCGTTACTAGTTTTTCCTTGCTTACATAACAAATACTATAAGTTATGAGCACGGAAATATAATGCTTTTGATCAATTGTTACTTACGATTAGTAGTAGATTATTAACAAGTCTAACGAATAACCTGCCTAATTAATTGTTTATTTTTGTACAATTATCGAGCTTTTAGACGGAGTGTACACATGCTAAGTCTATGAATAAAAATATGCTACTTTCAAAGAATTCTTAAACTCGATCAATAGCAGAGATGTACAAGGTGTTCAAAATTACAAGTTCACAATGGAGATGTCAGTTTTTAATAATATGCCGTCTGATAATCTAAAAAATTCCGACTGATTCCGAAGATATTAATATGTTCCAAAAGAAAACCCAAGTTCTAAAATGAATAAGAAAGCTCAATCAGACTTTATTTCCCATGTTTCGTTATTGGGCGACCATCACCAGTTTTTTTTTAAACGAACCTGAATTTTTTATATCGATTTTTAAAACAAGTACGTTTTCAGAATAGACGTATAGGAGGTAGGTATTAAAAATCTTGATTGATTTCAAAAAACAGCTGAAAATATGAAAGTCAATTTACAAAATAATTAAAATTCGCACAACCAACGATTCCATTTCCGACATCCATTTATTATATTATACAGTATGAATAAAGGGTTTGTATTGACTAAAAAAATCGCTTTGGTAATGTATGACTGTTTGATTACAGGTTTCGAAATATTCCAATTCTAAATATTTACAATTGAACGATTTTTTTTTAAATAAACTAACAAGAAACGCAAAAAATTTTTTTCATTTATTAATGATTTGCTCACTACACATTTGCTTTGCATTAATCTTTGAAAAATTTTAAAACATTTTTACGTCTGAAGTAGTACAACAAAACATATTAAATAGTACCTAATGGGCAATTTGTCGAAAGAATTATTTGTTATTTATTGCTTATTTTTTAATTTCAAGAGCTTATTAGAAAAAAATGGTGTTTTCAAATTTAGAAAGACGTGATATGTTACTGATTTATTAACTTTCTAATAGAAATTCTAGAATTGCCAGTTAGTGGTGTTTTAATTAGTATTTTAATCGACTGGAATCTTATCAAAGGTTATTTTTTTTAACTAAAAAATTATTAGAATACGCTTTTCCAAAATCAGTGGATCGAAAATTAGAAATCCGTGAAGTAGCCTGCTAGAAGTCCAGAATGGAATCCCCTAGATCAGTTTTTGTAGCTAACTACTAGTTACTAATACCTGTAGATACCTTCAAAATCGTTTATACCGCAAAATTCCAGTTATTTTTGGCTTGCAACTAAATTTAACAAGGGAAACAACGACCATTCTCGAAAGATATATCCAACGTCCAATATTAAGCTTATGTAAACTATGTATGCTTATGGTCATATGAATAAAATTACGCAAATGCTTCTAAATTGCAAAACTTCAAACAACTTCAAATTTTTGAGAGAAATATTTCATTTCATGTGTCAATTCATATATTGACAAATAAAGATTGAAACATTTCTCTCGAAATTTTGAAGTGTGTAAGCATTTGCTTCATTTTATTTTTATAGTTACGATCCTATGTTTCGACGTGAACCGCTTTGAGTTCGAATACCTGTTATAATTTTCTTACGTTGTTTCAGTTCTTAGTTCAAGATATGTTTTTACTTTAATTAATGTTGTTGATATTAATATATTCGATTATTTTTGAAATCAAAGTTTTTCAAATTTGAATGGATGCCTATTCTAAAAATATAACGAGTTGTTTTGAAAACTGTTCGTTTAAAGAAAAAGAATTTACGATGATCGCCGCAATGACGAAACGTCGAAAATAAAGTCTGAAGTATTTTGTTCATTAGAAACAGNTTCTATTTAAGTCTAAGCTTTTCTTCTCACTGTGAAATCAATCTTTTTTTAAAATTGCCAAAGACAAAAATTGAGACTTGACACATAAAGTGAATCTTTGCACTAATGAGGAAGTATTAGGCTTCAAATTCAATAATATGCCAACTTCAGCCTGTGCAGATAGAGTAGAATATGGGTGTAATTAAATTTGTATAGTTGCAAGCAAATGAAGAAGTACCAAAAATTAATTTTTTATACTGCGTCACAATACGGCCGTACTATATATCGAAACGCGCATGTCGCGTCTGCACAGGCTTGCAAATTATGTTTTGATGTATAGCACATTCAGTCTACTATTTTTTATTTTTTTTGGTTTTTGTCTTAAAGTCCAGAAGTAGATACATTTGTAACGCAACAAATGAATTGAAGGGAAGTGCACGTATTTTAAGTGCACACCTGACAAACGAACACGAACAAACATATAGCAATTATAAGAATTCAATGATGTTTGAGTTATCTCTCCTTGTTCTTATTTATAATCTCCGCTTCTTACAAAAGAACCAACGTCGTTATTGGTTTTTTAACCCATTAGTTCCTAGCGTTACATATATGTAATAATTTTACCTATAGTCTAGTCATTAATGGGTTAAAGATCAATAATAAAAAAATGTAATTACAATTTGTATAGGCGTGCGGAAACATGTCTGGCTAACTTTAATTTTGTAATACCCTATTATTAAAAATTTCGTGTACTATATCAATCCCCTGATATGTGTAATCGTCCGTCCATTTTAACCTAAAGTTGTGTAGCATCATTCCTATATAATAGTTTTATACCTTTTCCTACCTATACTAGTAGTATTGTAAGCACAAAATTATTGCTCATTAATAATGGATAATGGTGATATGAAAACACATTTCTCAGCGCAAGAAATATACTTTTTGTACGTGCAAATTTTGATTTTTCTATATTGAAGGGAAATAAAATTAATTTATAAAATATAAATATTTTATTTACAAATTAAACTTTCGTAATTTCTGTTTAAACCGATTGAACTTAGCGCTATGCATTTTTTCAACAATGTTTTTTTTAAAAAAAAGTTAAAATCGTCAAACTATACAGTAGTATTCATTATAACTTATTTCAAATAATACTAACAATAAAGTAAAAATCTTTAGAATGGAATTGACATTCGGAAAAAATAACTTTTATTTTGTCATTTGTTCTCTACATTTAACATGGCCTGTATGTGTTCCTCAAGCATACTCGCCAATTGTTGTCTCTTAAATCTTAAACTCTCCTTTATGATCAATTTCACGACTTCCACTTGCGTGATAATATCTCCTTTTAAGGTTTTTATACTATCAAAGAGTTCTGTGAAATTTTTACCAGGTTTTCGTACTAGTCTATTAAGATTTTTACGAATCTCGAAATTTTGGTTATCAATTTCACGTTTGTTTATTTCTTTTTCTTTTCGTTCCAACTTGGGCTTCGTTTCTACTTCTTTTTCCGCAACGTTATTAGATAAACTAAATATTTCGTTATTGCTATTATTATGATTATAATTGGTTTCTTTCAATATTTGGGATATTTCCTTATTGGTATTTTCCAGGGACGTTATATTGTAATAATCGTTAAGTGAATTTGTCACTAGATCTCCTTGGAAGTTACCTGAAATGTTTCAAAATTCAATGATTAGATTTTTGATATGAAAGGGTAATTGATATATGGTTAACCTATTTACAAGATAACAAAATAATTACGTTTAATGTCAACACAAAATATGTATTAGTGATAATTACATATTTTTTTGCTAAACTGAAAAAGTACAGAAACATTTGAACATTGTGAACTGAGGGAAAAGACGATTAAAACAACGTACGTTAATGTGTTCCTGAACTAAAACGTTAAAAATGTTTTTCCATTTGAAACGTGATTGAGACTTAATAATGTTGGTTTGCAACTTAAGGAGTACAGTAGATTCATTGTACATAATGTGTTGAGTTAAATACCAACTTATGTAGAATTAAATAATTTTTTATCGGGAGTGTTTTATTTCGTTTACAATAGGTTAAGAATATATCAATACCTGCTCGTAATTTCACCTAAACTTACCGGCAGTAGAATATGTAACATTTCTGGTAATACCCGTGGGCACCATTGAGGTTGAATTTGAATTAGCAAAACTAAGATCAAATGAGGGAAGCTCAAGAGTAGGTGATGGTGATCGAGACCTCTCGCTGGAAGAAGCACTATCCAATCCATTCGTGATTATATTTGGAGACTCTTCAAATTTGGGTAGTTCCTTTTCAATTGAACTTAACCTTAATAAAAAAAGATATTATTTTGTTTAATTATTTCAATTCTTTCTTACCAAGGAATAGGAGATGCTTGTGGTGATTGAGGAGGACTAACTATTGAGGGAACTTCCGTACCACTACGTTTTCGAATTATAAACTTTTTAGGCAAAGGTCCTGGCTTTCGTTTGAGAGGTAATCGACTGCCCAGATCTGTGTTTTGATTTGGCCTTTTATTATTACGATTGGTCCCTGAGGGAGAACCCACAAGATCTATATCAGCCTCGTCCACCTAACAAAATATTCAGTTTTAATAATTATCAATGTCAAATAATTGAGTTTTACCATCATTCTCTTGTCTATCTTGAAGGGATTACCAAACATGTGTTGACGCACTGGAGCAGATTCGATTTCTCTAAGTTGAGGCGTTTGCTTTTTGAGGTATTCTTGATAGTTGCCCATTTGGGATATTGGTAAGGAATGAGCACTGTCCAAATCTTGAGTAATCCAATCTGGTTGCAGGAAATTATTTCTCATACGTATTACCTGAAAAGTTACACGTTAAATTCAATAAAAATTTTCATTTACAAGGCGAGTAAACAACTACTACTCTTTAGAGTTGCTTTGCTTTTCTCTAGAAAAAGTCTTCTTAAACTCTTCTTTTAGAAAAAGTTAAAAATTCAGCGGCCAAATTTGAGAAACAACTGAATGGTAAATTATTGTGACAATTTCGAACGAATAAAAGGACACGTTTTCCTTCATCAAATATTGTTTTATCTTCCACTTACCATCGAATTGGCCTAAAAAATTGTCCTTGTACTGCCTTGAAATTGTTTTTCTATTTTCCGAAGTTTAACTCTTAACGTGCACACTGGGTTTGAAAGGCCCTAAGTAAAGTTTGAGCCCGAGTTACAGTACCCCCACCCTTTGAAATGTCCCTTGTTCTGTACAGGTAGTATTATTTTGCAGAGTACTTTATGGCGATAGGCCTTTATGGCCAATGCAATAAAATTTATGGCTTGGAATTTGGGGGTCAAATAGACCCTATGTGCACGTTGTCGAAGTTTTAGAAATAACAATGTGATTCATTTTTTTCCACGTGTTTACTTATTTTTATATAAAATTACAAAAGTATAATCTTCTGTGTAGTGATTTCTTTGTCATACTTTTCATTTGTATTTTTATTATTTACATAATTTTGATATATAAAAGCATGACTACAAAATCCTGTTATTTATAACATTTTATAGATTTTTTAATAAAGAAAAATGGCGTACAAGTTAAGGATTCGCTCTCTTAGCAGTGAGCAACGGGCCAAAGAAAATATACAAGTTGCTGCCTTTGACCATAAAGCATCTAATTCAGAGGTGGATCATGTGGATCGAATGAGTCAGAAGAATTGTCTAATGACTCTACCGATTCAGAATTAGAAGAAACGTCATATGATCAGTAACTTTCACAGACAAAAGCACATAGTAGATGAAGAACTAAGCTAGGAGGAAAAATTGTATGTGGTATATGGCAAGGCTGACTAAAATTAATTAATATGACCAGTATTATTCTTAATATTCTTGTACCTAACATGTATTTTTATATAAATATTTATTTTTAATTTATTACATGATGAGATATATTCATTTTGTATTCATAACGTAATAAAATGCATATTTTGATTAATAATATTAATATTTTTAAATTATAAAAATTGGCCACATTAAACTGTCAAAATAAATATACTTTTTCGAACAGTTAGCCATCGCAACTTATTCTATCTTGTTCTACACTTATTCAACTATATCAGCCTAAATTTGTAGCCAAAAGTATTAAAAATTATGAAAATTATGGGTTTTTTGTGTTTTATCGGACTTGTAAATGACACTTCAATCTTCCGAATTTGAAATTAACATAGTTTTTGTTTTATTCAGGTTTAAATCACTGGGTCCAGTTGACCCCAGTGAGCATGTTACGTTTGGGACCGAAAATGTGCACGCCAAGGATTAAGGAAAATGTGCTTTGCGCTTATTTCTTCGTTAATATAGCAATCAAAAAAAATATCTTAAGAATTATTGACAAATGGTCATTCCGATTCATGGTACCGTTATTATTCTATTTCTAAAACAGATCAGAAACTTATTGAATAGCCTAAAATGGAATCTTCTAAGAACTGCAGAAAGAAGTATGAGACTACGCTAATTGAGATCCCCAAAACAAAATTAAATAAATATTGAGAAGGATTTAGAATCACTAAAGAATAACGACCAAAAGCAAACAAGCAAATGAGTAAGACAGAGACGGAAAGGAGTAGAAAATTATGGGCCTGTTCATAAGGTGTGCACCCTGCAGATCAGACACTTATTCAGACTCGAATTTTTCAAGCAACCCAATTAACTGCTATATGAGAAAAAAGAAAGATTTACTATTTGAATGAAAATTACATTTAAAGATCAAATACAAATATTGACGTGAATTCTTGGTATTTATCTTCATAAATCTTACTATATTAATTCTAGTCTGTTAAGTTAAAGCATGACGCCCCTTACCTGCAAAAAGTAATGCGTGCCCTTGATTCTTTTCACGGATAATGTAGATTCTACCTGTGTCTTGGGTGCATTGTAAAACAATTGTCATTCGCTTTAGTCAATGTTGTGCAGTAAAACATTCAGCTCGTGGAAGAAACAAAATTGCGTTATCACTTTTGATTAGCTGGCCCAGTCGCCTGATGCTAATCCAATCGAGCATGTGTGGGCATATAGTATAAAGATGAAACTGCGCGAAGCATTGCCAATTGAAAGCAACTTTCTCGCCAAATTTGAAAAATATGAAGGACTTTACTCAGAGAATGTGCCAAAAATGCCGAAAATGTCATAGAAAATATGCTCCGGAGGCTTCAAGCAATAATTGATTCTGGAGGAGACTGGACGCTTTATTAACAATTTTGTATCGAAAATTATGCAAATTATACAGGGTGTCCTTAAATTGCATAGCTAAAATGATAATAAATAATTATCAAACAATTATTTTTGTTTCCAAAAGAGCCGCCACATTTTAACTTGATAAACTGCACCTTGCATATGAAAGATACAAACCTGTTGAATTAACTTATTCCTAGGAATATCAAAGGGATTCTTAAAGCTAACAGTCTGTCTCTCTTTGTCCAAAGTGCTGACAAATACGCTTCCTTGTTCAACAAGTAGTTCCCGTTGATTTTGGAATTTATCCTGGAGCAATGGATGACTAATCAACTCTTTCTTTAAAGTCACCGTCGGCAAAACCATTATTTGTTCCGGCTGGTTATAATGTGCTTTCAAAGTGTTCGCCTACAAACAGAAAATTATGAAAATATAAAGCAGAGACAACAAAGAATTTAATCTTACTGCTTGTCGTTGTATAATTTCGCTACACAACTTATCATGTTCTATTTTAGCTTGATTTTTGACCCGTTTCAAGTAGTTCTGAACTGAATAACTTAAACAATTTTCCGAGTTTTCCGGTATGAGTGTTTGAGCCAGAGCAACAGGAGTACCTTTGATGACAAATTATATTACTTAAATTAAATATGTTATGAGAACATAATTTACCCATTCGTGTTAAAGCTCTCCTTAATGGCCCTGCGTAGTAAGCAGGCAAAGTTCTTGTGTAATTTTGAAACGCTGTTCGCCATTCGTTTGTGGGTTTCCATCTATGTATCTGTTCCAAATTCGTAATTTTATCATTAAAGAACTTGAATGGTTTTTAAAAGAAAACGGTCTCTTACCTTACATAAATCGTCCAATAAGGGTAAAAGAACTGGATAATTATAAGGCATTACAAATAAATTCACGCAATTCAAATTGGTGCTTGCCTTTAGGTAACCAAAAGGGTGACCGACTTCTGAATTTTTATAACTATTTGCTACAAATACCTTAAAAATCATCGTAAATTAAATGAATTTTTTTTTATCTATATTGCTACTTACTTGCCAACATGTTTTGGGTTGTTTTCGAGACAAAATATATTGTGTTAATGGAGACGGTTCCAATTCATATTTATCAAAAGGCAAATTTTCTATAACCAAAGGTTCAGAGTTGGTACATGTGAATTTCACATTGGGATGAGCAGATCTGGGAGGTAGAACACTGGCAGTTACTTCAGGCCAAAATGATTCTGGTATGGGCCAGAAACCTGTTTAAAAAATTGCCTTTTATAGCACATACTATATACTTAAATCTTATACTGACCAAAACAATAAGACTTGCTTGTTTTCGGTACGTAAATCATTCTTCGGCAATTATGCCATAGTGTATTTTGGGGCATGTTTGAAGCATTCCGATCATTCTCCAACATTTCTATATCTTCTTTACCTTCTTCTTTATCGTATTGAAGTGGAGGAGGATCTGGACCGATTTTTTCAAAGTTTATTACTACCCCATTTTGTACCTAAAACATGTATAATGAATATTATATTCCCAAATCTTACACCAAATTTGATTAAAAATCAGGGGTGTTGTTATCGGGAAAACACTCATACATACGAAACATATAAATAAAAAGTGCATTTTTGATATATAATAAACATATAGAGGGTAACCTCAAAAAGTTATGAGCCCAATGTTGTTTTCTTTAATTGGAAGCCCCGTCTTTCGTATTGTTATGATATTCTAATTATGTTTTTTTTGTATTTTTCATTTAATGTTCTATACCTATATTTAATCATTTTAAAGAAAATGACTGAACGAATGAATGTGTAAAGTTATGAAAACATTTTCTGTGTAATCCTTCTCATAATTTTTACTTTCAATTTCTTTTAATAACATTTTATATTTTGTGTTTAGGAAACCCAAAATACCTTTGTTCAATTACAAACCTTTTCAAATTTAAGTTAAAAAATTCTTGGAAACTAATATTTTTATTTCAGTAAATTCATTCATTATTTTTCCAAAGTGACTGAAGATATATTAAATAAAAAATACGTAAAACTACAAATAGAATACAACAATATGAGAAAAGGGATTTCTATGTATTTAAAAAAGTGCACTTTGAAAAATCATAACTTTTTAGGGTCGCCTTTTATATAGATCGAGTAAATATTATAATAATGCGCTTTTTATCTGTGTGCTTAATGGGTACGACCGTTTTTCCAACAAACACACCCTTGATTTTTAATTGAATTTGTGTAAGATTTTGTGACGTAGTATATGTATAAACCACTACGGCTTATTATGGAACTCTAATGTCAAATACATCGGCGACCACTAGAAAGTTAAAGGCAGCAGCAACTTTAGTCAAACTAGAATATAACTTGCTTATGTGAAAGAGAAAAGAAAATGGGAATGAAGAAGTTTGTACTCTTCAACTTAGTATTATACTCTACAGAATCGATAAAATACCTTTTTTTGAGTGCAAAACTGACCTGAAAGGAACACCTAGATAAGGTTGTGAGGAAGACCTGTACAACTTTTTGAATATGTAGCAGAGCATGCGACATGATTTAGCCTATGAATATATAAATATTGATTCTTCACAACAGTGTCGCAGAACTTATCGCTAGGGATACTGATCATCCCGAGCTCTCTTGCAGCGAATTAGGCGCGATCTGAGATGTACGAATATAACACGATAGTAAAATTAAATGTTCCATTGTGTCAACACATTATGGTATATTAGACAGGGATTCTGACAATCATGCACAGGAAAAGCTGAGAAGAAAACATTTTTCAACAACATAAATTTGTACCGATCAAACAGCACTAAAAAAAGCTTTGAATTCATACTGAGCCATGTCAAATCTTACGCTGGATTTCAGAGACATTAGAAAAGTTCGAAAAGTCTAACAAGGTTAGATATCTGAACAATAAAATTGTTGAAGATAATGAAATGGTAGTAACTTTATATATTATCTGCTCCATAAGTGGTCGACCACCCTAAGAGTGAAATTCGCTTGACGACTATTCCGAGGCACCGTTCATAGATATACTAATAAGTGCCGACACTCCTTTGATGTATCTCAAAATACCGGCATTTTTTGCTACTGGTCTAAAAAGTCAGCGTTACTGACCAGTACAAACACCTGTGTCGTGATTTCAGCTTCTTAGGGTCGGTAAATAGATCAAAAGAATTAGAATTTTTTAAGTGGCGGTATTTTCATTTATGTTGAATGTTGGCAAATGACTCAAAAAAATTAATTTTCGCAGCTGCATAAAAGTAAAGATCCATAGCAAGCGATTTTATTTTCAAAGTGGTCAACTACTTTTGGAGCCGATAGTACATATATCCGATCGGAACTCACATTTGGGCTTGTTAAGTTCAAAGTCATGAAAATGATAACAATGATGACAAGCCTGATCCTAGCGAAAATTATAGGACTTAACATTTATAGCAAAACCCATATTCTCTACCGAAACAAGTAGCCTTCTCAAATTAAACGAATGCTGGTGACCAGTCATCCCGCATAAAAATAATGAAAATGTATATTCACTTTGTAAATTGTAGCAAACCATGAACCCGCTTTCGAAGTGCTCTCAAGTACTCTTTTATTGCACAGCTCCCCTCTACAGTTTTCTAGAACAAATCTGAAAGAAACCTTGCTGTCCAAATAACATAATTTCATTTTGGATGAAAAAGTCATAACTTAGATGACATCCAATTGTACAGGACATATTACATTTTAAAGTACCAAACGAAAAGGAAATCTTTTAAGCAATGATCTTTCAATGGGTAAAAAAATAGTTATTCCGAATGATCCAGATCATGCCAACGACCTACATGTCTATTTCAATTCATACCACGACCCCCTTATTATTTCAATGAAAACAGTCTGCATCCACCATTTTTTTGCACCTATTGTACATATTGAGTTCTTAAATTGGTTCATTGCTAATAACCAAAATATACCAATTTGTTTTTTAAATTACATTTTTTAAATAATTCTAGCACCTTTTGAACCAAACTGTCTATACATTGGTTTAACATTCTGTGTGAAGTAATGCAGTAGGATCGACCGCCCGTCACTTCGCACATGGCATCAATAGGACTACTATCGCTGGGGACTAAACCTGTATCTCTTTCTACAGCAGGAGTCCCTAAAATACCATTATTATCACAATTCCACTGAATTTCCGTTAATTACTTTTCAATTACCTGCTAATCGAAGTACTAGAGCGAATAGTCTTTGATCCCATCTGAATGGTTCCCTTGTCATTTCAGAGCCTGGAATGGGTGAGTTCATTGGCAAGTTAAAATCTTCTTGTACTCCATTAACTGAAAAAAGCTCAAGTTGAAAAAAGTTGCTCGATTTTTTTTACTGTAGATAATACCTGTAGTCAGTTTCCCTCCGTCAGTTATTAAAACTATAACGGCAGTTTCAAGGAAAAATGGACATCGCCCCTGGCCATAAGTATCAATTCCTGATGTCATTCGATTGATATTCAGAACATCGAAAGCTTGTTTCACCGCAACTCCCATCGTTGTCATTGTATAGCATTGTAAATTTTTTAATTCATTCATAAATGTCGCTAAATTTTCTTTCCATCCTGAAAAAAGTGAACTAAATTAGGCTAGGACCTTTACTTAACGCAAGAAAATGCTACTTGAAATAGTGTTAAATGAGATTTTCATTAGCACGTACTCATTTACCTACGCATAACTGATATGATAATTAAAATTGTTTATGTTTAAAGTTTCAATCTTAATATGAAGAAATTTCTGCTGCGTAATATTAGTTACTCTCGAAAGTAACAGACTTGAAAATAAAACATAATTTTTCAGTTAAATAATTTTTATTTAAACTCTAAATTTAATACACTTTTTTCTAAAAACTTGTTCAGTTTGAAAGTCCTCATTTGTCGCACTTTTGTGAACCAAGTATATTCTTGTATTGTGGTACTATTGCTCGTGTTATTGTAAGTTAGATATTTTTTGTAGAATAAGATTATGATAGCCATACTATTTCTCTTGTTTGTATTAGACCTGAAGAAGACCCTAATAACGAATCGAAACGTTGACGTCTACGTAGGTAATAAATTGAAGTTGAGTAATTTGTCTTTTTTCCCGTGATCATCTGTCATAAATATTGAAGTTTAATATTGAAACAAAAACAAAAATTGTAGTGAGTAAATCCATCAGGCTCTAGAAAAGTGCTCTTATCTGGATTTGTTTGTAGTGGATCAAAAAAATATTTGTCCATTCATAATTGCAACGAGACAAGTAGGGATTTTCAGACGGATATTTGTAGAACAATCCCTATACATAACTAAAACAATGCCTAAATACTAGTAAATGACAGCACATATTTTAGATGTATCTGTTTTGTAGCAATAATAGAATAGTTTTTATTCTCCTATGCATTGAATTTTCGAGTTTTCAATTGGCAATTTAGGTCTCCTCATTTTTTTTATCAAAAATATCAAATTTACCTCCATCAAGAGAAAATTATGTTTCCCATTATTATATGACTTTATCTATGTAAAAATCTCTTTGTGAATTTGCAAAAGACTGATAAGCTGCAGCTTCATACATAAATCCATCTGTGAAATTTGACTCCAGAGTGTTAATGGTATTTTAACATTATTGTGTCTTATTTTTCAATTACTGAAGTTACGAGCATTGACAATTAAACATAACTATGTCTCTTTAACTTTACCAATCTTCTGGTCCATCTAGAATTCTCGTAGAAGATTCACATAAAAGAACGTTCTTCTTATAAATAACCACTTTACAGACATTCGTCAATTGCATTAGACCACTATTAACGTCTTTTATGATTCTTGATCATACAAGACTGATGACAAACAGTTACATGTAAACCAGTTTTGCGAATTCTAAACGTTTCTCATGATATTTTTTTAGAAATATATGATTTCTTTGTGCTACTCCTCCATAGATATTTACAGAAGATAAAATAGGTGCATGAAAATGTTTTCCTAATGATGCAATTTGAGAGCCTATAATTTGAGTATTGTAAAATGAACTTTATGAGCCACCTTAATGACAAGTGGTTTTTCTCGTGACGTTAATATGTAAAATCACCTGAAATGTAATATTTTCTCTCATTTTCCCGACTATTGGTATGTTTTAAGTACCATTGTATGTATATAATACACTGCTAAATATGTCCTCATTAAGGGTATTTGCCATTGAATGGTTCTTATTACTTTCATAAATGCATACTATTTTTACACGTTTCGATAGCTTTATTTGATTTATTCCTCAAACAATTTTGTATTTGTAAATAGCAAACTGACCACACATACCAGTAAACGTAGTGTAAATGTTATTCTGATCAGAAAAACATGAAAACACCTTGTTAAATCTTTTAGAAGTTCTTTTTCCAGGAATAAACATAAAACTGTAAACAGACAGTTGTTTGAAGCACATATGAGCTTTAATCGTTTAATGTAACACAATATTTGGATCTAGTGGAACTCTTGAATAGTGTGAAAGGTATAACATTACAAGATTATTCACTGTTAATTTGTTTTGAATTAAAACCAAAAGATATTACCTGCTTTAATATTATTGGGGCTCTCTTCAAAAGTCAAAAGCATATAACGATCATTCCTGCTATCGAGACTCTTTTGCCGAATTTTCACAAATGTTTCCACGGCCGATTTGGCTACATCCAATAAAGTTGTACGACCTCCAATGAACGTTCTAAAAAAATTAAATTTTGAAATTCCTGAGGCAGTTGAACTTGCAGTGGATGAAATTCAAAACAAACTACCGTATTGCGGACCGATAGCCACTGCCAACGAAACACGACGAACATAACCCTACTTTACATAAGTAAAAAGAATTAACTACCTTTGGAACATGGAAGCTGAGGTATCAATCAGAAACACGATTATAGTCATCCTGGGGGACTTAAAAAAAAATGTTATGGTAAAAATTTCTCAAAATTGAGTACATCTCTGCTCAGTTGTATGTTTCAAACTGACAACAAAAAACTAGTCCAGGCGAATGTCATAAATATTTTCCAGCGGTGCCCAATTTACAACTTCTTACTAAAAAAATACATTTTGATATCAATATATTACAAGCAACACCCACTTTCAATCGTTTTTAGTCAAATTTTAATTATAAGGGTACATAGTTGTTTAAAATATTCAGTAAGTAATAATCTTTTTTAATGAATTAAGAAAAATAACTAAAAATTTTGGTAAAGATATTGCGAAAAAATGGTTTATCTGGCAACGTCACAATGAATGTTTAGGCAACTTACAAGACCTATATAGAAGACTACTGTACATTTTTAACCCCTATTTCAACTATTTCTCACCAGATGACTGACCTTCTACCGCGAAATTTGAATACTACTAATTACTGTTTTTTAATTAAATTGTTAAGAGTGTTTCCCAACATGGATTCCATGTCCCATAAGGAGAGGGGCACCAGTTTAATTGTTAAGAGACCAGTTTCAGTTCTATATTTTATGTTTTGAAAACGTATTTATGTTATTTCTTAACATAACAATTCCTCAGTTAGTTGGTCCTAAAACTTAAATGCTGTATCTTGAACAAATTATCATTTAGACCTCATTCAGTGACTAATTAAATTCTTGAATATTAAAAATTACGCACCTATATAACATATATATAATATTACTATATAGGAAGTATCATTTTCGATTGGATTGGTCCCACCCCAAGCTAGAATTTTTGTTGAAGTTATCTACTCTTGATTCAATTCCCAGGGCGATTCAGTCAAGATCACGTCCATCATAATCGATTGTAGCAGTCACCAATCTAAATATCATATTTCGGACCCAATAATTTTAGAACTAATAACAAATTAAAAGAATTATCTTGATTAAAGCAGATCTTTATTGGAGAAATGCAGTTTACAATCCACTACCATTCATTTACAAATGAAACGAATTCAAAGAACATTTGTCATTCACACTATCACTAATTTGATGAAAACACTTCAGTTTTATTATAAATAGTCTAACATTCCATGAAGATGATAGCTAATCGAACACCTAAATGTATTCAGCGAACATAATCCAATAAGTTAAGTTCAAAGCTGTGAAGAGCAATGGAAAAAAGACCCTAGAAAATCGGTCAATGTTGATTGCACGATTTCTGGCTTTCTGTGCTGCTGTGATCGTTGGCCCAGCAGTCGAATCTGTAGTTGGTAAATTGGTGGAAGCAGCAGCAGTGGTCATTCGAACTGATGAAGTTGAATTGTTAGATTTCTGAGAAGGCATCTCGAAAATAGAACTAGATTTTCGTTTTTCTTGTGGAGGTTTTGGTAAATCTGAATCTCCTAGAACTATGTTTACTAAACAATATTCCATTAAGGCCATAAATACAAATCTGAAAAATTAAAGTTAAACCGTAGGGTAAATTAGCGGATATGACTTCATACACTGTGCAAGCAGACATAAATGCATCGACAGCCTTTAAATAAGAAACTGGTGGTAGTGCTGCTTGGCTTTTAGCATGCTGAGTGGATAAGGTTAGTAAAGAAGTTACTCCTAAAGTGACTCTAGCAGGAGCAGCTTCTGGTTTGATCCAAAATGAAACCCACTAAAAATTACTTTACCTTTATGAAAATAGAAAATATTTGGAAAACTTACAGACATAATAACGATGAGACATGTGGGTATATAAGTATGAAACAAATAATACCCTAAGCGTCTTTTTAGTTGAAAAATCACCTCTAGACAAGTAAAATTTCCAGTTGAATAAACTTGAGTGCAATCAGCAGTGTGGTTTTTTACTAAAGCAAGTTGGGGAAGTTCAATATTTTCATCTACAACCAAGGGCACATCTGGGTCCCATTGAAATATCATGTCATCAGTTGTGTGGGACACTAAAAACCCATTTTAAACTTTGCATTTTATAGGTGCATCTTTCTATTCTTACAGCTTTCCATTTGCAACTTGCATTCTTGAGTATCGTGAGGATAAATCATAAAATTCATGGCACAAGACAATCTTAACGTTAATCTGAAAAGAAATTGCGGATACATTAGAACCCAAAAAATTCAAGTTCATTCTTACTTGACCATGTACAAAATAGTTTTGTCTTTGTAGAGCCACATGTAGTGATTGGGAATAGTCATAGTTTGGAAAGTGACACTTTTCGCATTTTTAAAAAACGAATCTGGTCTCCACATATTTTTTAGCCAATCCACTTCTAAAAGCCTATATTCTGTGGTCATATTTTCCGGAAGTCTTAATCTGTGATCTTTCCATGTTTGGGCAAAGAATATGTCAGCTGCATAAGTCTTATTAAATATCACGAATTTAATAACAATTTATATGGTTCTTTTTGATTTTACCATAGAATTTTCATCGATACTATCTAAACCCATGACAGTAACATGAAAAAAAACTTTTGTAGGATTTCCATCTCGTTTTGGTGGTCTCATTTTGTCATATTTACTAGGATCCTCAGGCAAGATGTCTCTGATCGTTAGTCCAGTTCTAAAAATCCAAACAATTAACGCGTAATTGTTAATTGCAATTTCAGACTTTTTACGCAATCTCGTCCGTATCCCGTTCCACTTTATGATTGGAAAATTGTTCATGGTAAAACTCGATAGGACACAAACTGAAAGAAAATGAATAATCGGAAGAGACTTTTTATTTTCAACAGGGGAGGAACGATTAAAAAGACTTTGAGGCCATCCTTGACACGATATTAAAGACCGTTTGAGAGCAAGTCTTGTGGAAAATCGAGGTCGATGAAAAGAGCCTCGTTTGGGACTTTATTATAACATCTAGGAGTTTTTTAATTTGTAATTTAGAAAAAGACAATTTTTATTAAATGAAATACATGTTTCTTACGATATCGTATCGCCAATAACGTTACGCCAATCCAGAATTAACAGAAACACTATTGAAATATTAAAATAAGCCATACTGTCCCAGAAGTACCGTAACTAAACCATAGATCATATGATAATTTTCACGGTAAAGTATGGTTTTTCGTTAAAAATATAATTAGTAATCGACATGGCAACACTAAGGACGTGATGGCAACTCGAGCGCGAAACTGCAAGTAAAAGACAAAACAGAAAATTGAGGTAAAACTTCTGTAAAGGTGCTGACTAGGGCTCTTTGAGGGCCTGATAATCGAGTATTTCGTTTAGAGTTTTCTAGCCACTTACCCAAGTAATTTGTTTTAATTGTTTTAGAAACAGATATCGTCTTGTTAAGAAAATCCCTTCAGAACGCTTAGCTATATTTTGAAGATAAATGAGCGAATAGGTTTTTGATTGCATCATTTAAGACCTCTATATGTGCGAACTTGTTGGCATAATAATCCTTTAAGAACAGAGTCAAAAATCTGATGATGCTTGGTAGTGAATAATGAATAATTAAGCTTTAAAGAATATGTTTCTAGTCGTTTTATAGGCCTCAAGGAACTGACTTATTTCATTTTCACGAACAATTACAAAGACACACTGTAAATTACGCTTAATTAGCGATTTAATTGTTTGTAAGCTAGTGAGGCGGAAATGCAATTTGAAGTTGTATGGTAGCTTTTTCTGAAAAAAAACTAATAGGTACAAAAAAAAATAATGAAAGAGTTACGAAACTGGGCTGAACTAATGGCCTATAATGGAAAAACGCACTGAAGGGTAAAGATTATATAAAAATAACATCGTAAAAAAAAATCTTGGGTTCTTGCTATCTAATTAATGAAATGGGAATAACAGCTTTTGAAACAAATGATTACTGAGGGAAAATTAGATGGGATATACCGAATTTCTAGGAAAAAATTGTTGAAAATAATTAAAAGCGAATTTAGTTTTAGTAGAATCTTCCTGTATTAATTATCGACTCGTAGTCCAACACTTTTGCACGTTTTCAAGGATCAGCGCAATTTTCAATGAGGCTCTGACATCGGCCTTTGAAAATCAGAGGCGTAGAGGATGGCAATTAGAATTTAATTCATGTTAATTAAAAGAGAAACACATATTTTTTTTGGCCACCAGACAGGAAAATTGTAGAGGGGAAAGGTTTGTCCAAAAATATTTGATTATGTATTAGGAAAATTTTATCAATTAGGGAAAACCCATTTATAAATATCTACCTATATGCTTGGAACGTAATAAACAGTACTACAATACAATACAAATATAGATCAATAGTGCAACAATCTTATTTCACATTTCTTTCGATTCCTTGTAAGATCTTTGTGTTTTTTAGCTCTGACTGCACTCAATTGCAGTTGTTTGCCTTCTGGGGTTCATCCCTTGGACGTGGAGTATCCCAGAAGCCCAGAAGTAGTAGCTCCAGTACTATTCTCAAATCTTCGGTCACCTAGTCTACCCTGCATTATAAATTTCATTGCTACCCACGTGAGCAGGGATAATTGACTGCATCTTACCCTGTTCCGTCCACCTCATTAAATGAGAATCTAAAAATCTAATACTACAAAAAAGAACCGTCCTCAGTATTAAACTTATTCAAAAGAAAAGCGATTCAAAATGTATGCAGTACACTACTGATCTTTAATTGAATTTTGTCCATAAAGTGGCACACTTCCACAAACCGGCTGGTCTAGGATCATTCATTTTAAAAATTTTAAAGATACTAATTGATGGGTTAATCAATGACGGTATATTGCCTGACAATTGCTGACGTTAGCCCAGTATGGATATAGTAATGGCCAATGAATCAAGATAGAGACTTGGCACCACTTAGTAGCTAAGATTGAAGCACAATTGGCCAAAGAGAAATATACGGTGAATAATATCCTCTTGAAGAATAAGAGGGCTTTTGACGGCACCTCTTATAATCACTAAATCCAACAAAGGCATTCCTTCTAACATTAATAAATGGAAATCATGGTAAAAGTCGATTGGAAGGTTTCCTTCAGAAGCAGTTTTGTCTTCTCGGGACTGGAGTCTGGCATAAAGTAGTAAGAGGACGGCTTTCTTGGCTATGCTAATGGCATATTAATTCTCTAGGTGTCCTCTATATACTAATAAGGAGACGCTGCCTATTATGTAGCACTCAGGGATATCGTGATGTTCGCGCTGAGATTCACACAAAATTTGTTCAAATCCAAACGATTCATGATCAACTGAGTAAAGATTGAGAATATGATTTTTATGAAAAAGTATAAGCCTTAAATAATACATTTAAATTAGTTGATTTTCCCACGGTAAAAGTAACCACCATAACCTGTCTTACCGATTAGTCGACGATATGCCTTTTAGCCAGAACATCCGCCACCTCGTTGTCGTTGATCTCCTAAGGTTTAGAAACTTAAGTTATGGAAACTTTGCACTCTAGTTTTTCTGTGATTGTCTTTGAGATATCGTTCAAGTGTGCTTAATTTGTCAACCCGCTCTTCATTTATTAATAAACAATGATGTGCCATTGCTAGTAAACAATAGAGAGCCACTTTTTAGTTTGTTATAGTTATTGTTAATAAATCCCTAACTTTTTATGAGAATATTATGTTCCAAACCATTATTAGTATTATTCCTTGAATCTCTCTTATTACGCGTTATTTGGATAATGATTTTGAAAAACAGTACTAACATGGACAATGGATTTTTAATCGAGAAGTTAATTGTTTTCGTGGCACATTTTTGCTTACATGAAAATACACAGCTATTATATGTCCACCCACGTAACTTTATTTACGCCATTCATAATAATTAAAAAAAAGGATAATTAACGATTTCCCACAAATAAAGCCGGACTGAGTCAGTGAGCAAGAGGCATGATTAAAAACGTATAACTTAGACAATGGTGCGCGAAATTATATACCACGAAAATCAGTAGAAAAAAAAGGTATCATTATTGTTCTCATTTTAATTAAACGCAAAGCAGATGAGCTGACCTTCATTGTTCTGTGCATCCTCATTAGTATAAAATCGTAAATTTTGTAGTACTGAAGATCAATTGTTGTTGAAGCTCGTTCCGAACAATTGAAAACTTTAACAAAATGAAAAGTTTAGTTCTTTTCGTTTCCTTTTTAGTTGGCATCAATGCAGTAAGTTTGTTTAAATTTCAAATATTTATTTCTAAAATCATATGTTTCCACTGAAGCTTGATCAAAGTTTGATTGAGGAGAAAAAACAACAAATTATTGAATGGGGTTTGGAATGTGCAGAATCAGAGAAAGCGACACCTGAAGATATAGAAGCATTGAAAAACCACCAGCCTCCAGTGTCTCATCAAGGGCGATGTCTTCTATTTTGCGTTAATAAGAAACTACAACTAGTATGTGTCTATTTTTAAGTATTCTATAAATTTTATATATTTTTTTTCGTTAGATGAATGAAGATGGTTCTATAAACGTACCTCACACTACATGGTTGGACAAAGTAAAGGCTGACGACAGTGAGCTTTTCGAAAAACTATCTAAAGTTTATCATTCTTGTATTGACAAAGGTACTATCAATTATCTTTTTTAGTTAAACGCGTCCATATCAAAGTGGCACAATGATATTTGCTGCTTA
Organism: Hypothenemus hampei; assembly: GCA_013372445.1. Classification (NCBI taxonomy): domain Eukaryota; kingdom Metazoa; phylum Arthropoda; class Insecta; order Coleoptera; family Curculionidae; genus Hypothenemus; species Hypothenemus hampei. The sequence goes on along the minus strand of JABRWK010000035.1, from coordinate 37,892 downwards.
ACGACTTTTTTTAATATGCGTTCCAACTTAAGTAGCATACGTAATACTCAGCTAACGACTTTAGTGTAAAAGGCTACTTTGTACTATACAGAATTATACAGAGTGTTACTGTACAGATTTAAGGGGCGTATTCCTGAAGTTATTTTAAGGTAAAAAAATGTCTTATAAATCTCTATCTATTCTATTTTGCCAGGATTATGCAGCTATAATTCTCCAAAAATAAAAATAGAAGTTTCACAGTATTCCGTAAAATTATAATTAAAAATGCAAATTATGAATAGAACTATGTATTTTAAATGTTCAAAACGACCACCTTGAGCATTAACCTAGAGTTGGTACGGTGGGGAATGACATACATATAAACATAACGTGTTTGGGGTATGTCATATCCCACCGTACCAACGCCGGGTTAATACACAGTAAAGTGAGACGAAGAATAAACCATGTCACTGCTCTCAATACCTCGAAGCTATTTTTTATTTGTTGGCATATATTAATAACTTGCTGCCGTAATTCAGCTCTAGTAGAAATTCGTGTTTCGTATACTAAGATTTTAATATTGTCCCACAAGTGTTAATCCAAAAGTATAAGATCTGTAGATCTTGATACTCAAAGATGTGGCCCTTCGCGTTTGATGCAGTTATTAGCCTAAGGTTCAATGAGATGATGTCTAGCTTGCCTGTTGAAATGGGCAGACATCCAAAGTATCTATTATTTATTTATTTCCTAAAACAACTCTTGTTTTTAAAGTTTTATAGTCGGATAATCGTGGTAAATTAAACATATATTTCTATTTGTTTAAAACGACCTCAAAAGTACGCATCTTAAATCTGAATAGTACATTCTACAACAACCTGTATATTTATTAATTTTTATTTTAGTAACTCCTAAGAGCGATGGCTGTGATACGGCTTTGGATTTAGTGTCCTGTCTAAAAGAAGAAGGGGAAAAGGTAAATTAATTAAAATTTTGAACTCACGTAACTTTAATTTAATAATAATATTTAGGATGGCCTTAATAAAATTTTCCATCCTGACCGCAAATAAGAGGAAAAAGAAATATTAAAAGTACCACATACCGTTATTTTAATTAGACATAGATGTCTGAATATGTTTGTATTTTTATGATGCATATAAAAAACTAAAAAACTTTAACTAGAAATTGTATTTATTCCACGTGTATACCTTTGCTATGATAATTATAGCAGAAGTGCATACTTAAAGGTAGCAATTATTGTACTATTTATGTCTACTTTATGTAAAAATTTACAAACAAAAATTGATACAACGTTAACAGTTATTACAAATTTGTTTTAAATTGAAGAGCTACTTCATTTTAAAATAATGGCTTTCCTATGAGAATTCTTTGAGTGAGCCATCGGTTATTGAATCATTTAAGTTATATCAAAGTTTTCAAGACAATAAACATATTTTATTGTTTCTTAAAACACTTAAAAAATATAAAAAGTCTCGTTGTTGCAGTAAACCTCGAGCCAGTATACCTGAGACGAATTAGAAGTTGGTTATTAAATCAAGAGATTCTTTATATTAAAAATACATACAAGATTTTCGAAATCTAATCTTTGAGTTTTCAAAAAAAAATTAAAACAGGAAGTTGTAATGTATTATGTGATGTTATTTTTAATTGTTCCTCAAAATAAAAAAATCCATAGACCTCTCTGGGTGATCTCATGGAACATCACCAAAATTCGCAGTCAGGCACCCTTTGTAGAACCCCTTGTATTCATGGAATAGAAGGCCAGAATCAACAAAGATATGTATCTAAGAGATATCGTTGACGTCGTGATACTTTCATAGATTCAAAAACAGTTCGGCAATGCAGAATACACCTTCTAAAAGGACCCTGCTTCAGCTCATTGGGCAAAAACACCTCAGGAATGGTTCAAGATTCAATTTCGAGATTTCATGATATTTGTAGGATCTCAATCCAATGTATTGTACTGCAGCATTTGATCAATTTTGGAGGCTGAGGCCTGTGCCAAACTAAATAAAAACATAAACATAAAAAATTGAAGTCCATAAATACTATATCACTGTGTCGGTAGTGTGATCAAATATCACCAGACGAGTTACGACGCATCAGCAAAAATCTTGAAACGGGATTGAAGCTTGGTATCTGCTCTAAAGGGGGCCATTGCGAAAGTCCCTGCATATATTATTACCGAAGGTCTATATTATAAATGTTTTGATATTTTACAAAAATCAGAACAGAATTAACGATCAATAATTAATTAACATTTTTGTTAATTTTACAAAACTAACGAAAATTATTGTTATCGTTATTTTCAAAATTGTCATTTTGTCATCGCCATTCGGATGGTGAGGACATTTTGAATATTTACAATAAATATATGTTATCTTGTTTGAGCGTTTTCTGCTCTTCTTCTGGTAGAACCATTATTTAATCGCCTTAAAACTTTCGGATTTTCTAGTTAAAAAAATTGACGAAATGATTTTCGTAGGTTTCCATTAAAATCAACTTTCCAGCAATTAGGCAGCCATCAAAACAAATACTCTCATGAAAAAGATAAGAATTAAAAGCTGAATGTTTCAGAACTTCCCAACTAGTCTTAACTTTTGTTGAGCCTGCAAGGATTTATGTAATTGCATTGTTAGTAGGACATATTGGATTTAATTGTTTAATCAGGATGGAGCAGTTCAGGATGAACTATTTCCTTCAAATCCTGGTCCTCAATTTTTATTTTGTCACTGCTAATGAAGTGCCCTTCATTTCAACAACAATGCATTTCAGAAATTTTGTCGTATCTCCGTAATACGTTTCTCAGCGCTAGTGATTAACTATTTAATTTTGTAATAATGCTATAACATTTCTATGGCAGACAAATCTAGGCAACTATGCAAAAGTTTATTTTTTTATTATTCGCACCATGTCATATAATAGCTTAATAGTCCTATTAATAGAAAATATTCACCATTTTGGGATTGAAATATTCATAATTAAAAAATTTTAATAAGAATACATTTTAAATTATTACCTTTCGCATATGTACTTACAACCCAAATCATGTGGCTCTTACGATTTTTACTGCTTACTACTTCTTGTACAGCCTTCGTATATGAGATATTTAACACTAAACAAAGTATATAAAATCCTACTGATCCAAAACCAGTGCCGTCTTCGTTTTAAACGTAACTGTAATACATTAAATAAAGATAAAATATGATCGGTATCGATTAAATGTATACACAGACGGCGTTAACCGAATGGCATGACGGCCGCCATTATAGTGACGCGCGCTTCAGTTTGTTGTTATAAAGGTGACAGCTGATTTTTTTATGTGGATACTATTCAAACTGGATACTAATTCTATTGACTGAATAGAACCATATGCAGGAATAGATAGTGGTAAGTTCTGGCTGCAGTAATAATGACTGAGATGATTCATACAGCCTAAATTATACAAAAACCGCATCTTGGCATTGTGGCTTTCTTAAAAAGTTAATTCTTTGAGGCTTTTTTTCGACAATCTAATGTCTCATTTTTATGTTATAATTTAATTTCAAAAAATCAATAAGATAGTCAGTCTAAAATGGCGAAAAAACAGAGAAATTTTAGTTATTTGTGGTTATGTTGGTTATTTTTTGGAATATGTTTGAATAAACTTGGTTCCTTTAATGTTATTGCAATAAATTGAGCATTCAGTAAACCTTTACTTTATATTTTTTACTATTCAGAAACACAATTCGTATTACTATCTTATGAAAGGAGGTAGAAACGGTCATATACAAAGCGTTCATTTCAAAACCGACCACAAATTGGGAAAATAAATATTTAAAAAATATGTAAATTGAAAAAATAAGGGTATTAATTAAATAGATTAAAATAAGATTGTGATGCACCTCATCGATATTAACTTTAACTTTAGAATTTCTAATGTAACCTTCTGTCAGTTCTTTATTGCTTTTGTTTCTAAACTGAAGTATTTTCTTCCACATAGTAATACAAGATCGTATTGTTAACTTTATGAGAATATTAGATATATGATATACAATAAATAACCAGGACAAAGAGGAGTTGATACTTTATTTAAAAAAATGTAATGTAAAACTTACATGTACCCAGAAAAATATAATATGTAAAGATTCCACCTCTTTTTATGGACCTCCATCATTTACTCCACATCTTTTTATTAACATTCAATAATACAGAGTAATCCATAAAGATCTTACATCATATGTACTTTAGTTTTTTAAATGGTTTTGGTCTTACATAACGATTTTGTTACATTGAGTGTAATATGTCCTATAATTATGTTGAACCGTGACTATATAGCATGAATCATTCTGTATTATGGAGTTTTTGTCAAAAAAATGTGCAACTAGAATAAAAAATTAACGTGCCCAAGAGGTTTTTGAAACCTACCAAAAGAACGAATCAGTGTACAACCTTTTTATGGTGCCACTCTGTATATGGAAGAATGGAATTTTTAGTTGCTTCAATGCATCTAATATTTAATGAGACTTAATTTGATATTCTTAATAATACACAGTGACGCCGTTAGTATAAATAAAAATCTAAATTTTTTGTGGTAAACTGTTTTAATTTTCAACGTCTCATATACCTACATGTGTTACAGAGGGTGCCCTGATTATAATGGGTTTCAACTGCTTAATGTTTACATTAACCAAAGTAATCTAACTTGCCGTAGTACCAAAATTGTTAGTAATAAAGAAGCAGATTGTCAAAAAACTGAATTTTATAAGTTATAAAATTGAAGTATAAGAGATTTATTGAAGATTTTACACACCTTCACTACAATGTGAATACTATAGGCCAAAACTCATTCCTTTTAACAATATAATATTCAACCTACAACACTGAAGCAATTAATGAAGAATTGTTTTTCCAAGTGTTTTAAGACGATGAACATTAAAATAAATAAAATTAAACCAAAAAATCATTATTACGCCTATGGTTTACAGTTGAACAAGGTTTTACAGTATGTTTTTTGATGAATTAGTCATGGCCAAGAATATTCTGATCGCGGAATATTATATTTTATAAGAGTGACAATTTAGGAAAAATAATTTTTCAACCTAAAACATTAGATTGAGAAAAAAGTAATTTCATGTTTTTAGCTTAAATTATGTATTTTCCATTTTGATCGACAACTTTTTGCTGCCTTTCCAATTATAATTTTAGGTCATCATCAGTAGTGAAAGTTTTGCCATTTCAAAGAGTGTTGCAAATTTGGAAAAAATAGTAATTTGAAGGTAAAAGATTAGTGCTAGATGTAAGTGACATCACTTCGCAACCAAGCTCCAATAATGTTTGGCGAGCTACCAAAAATGTGTATAGCCTAGGATTTTTGTAGTGAAACACATTTTTTTTATGATTTTCCAAATTTGATTATTGACAGTAAATATTTGAATTAATCGTTTAGTTCATTGATCGTTTAGCAACTCAAAATACACAACATTTTAATAATTCGACACAAATTCAAAGTATAGCCGTTTTTGATGCAGCTCAGGTTTCGACGTTATCTAATCTGATTCAATATGTTTAGACCAACGGTTTCAAATGACCTTATTGTAGACAATCAATTTTTCATCGTCTATGATGATCTGTTTTAAAAACGAACCGCTTTCAATGGGTTCAAGATTCAAATGACTAATGCTGATTCGCTGTATTAAATGATTTTTGTTTCAATTCATGCGGCACTTAAATATCCAGTTTCTTAACGAGTTCAAGATGTTTTATATGACTTTTTAATCGTCATATGTGATATATTTAACTTTTTGCGCAATTACAACACAATCTGATTTAATTATATGTATCTTTGATTTGATTACTATCAATGTAAGTTGGTTGATCAGTACATCGGTCAGCTTTAGGTGTAAAAATTTCCAGAATGGAATTTTTTAAACCAATTCTGACACCTACGTTTAATTTAGGCATCAATACCATAAATTTTATATGTATTCTTAAGAGCCTTCGCAGGTTTCTTGCTTTTACGGAAATAAAAAAGTCAAATATATCGAAAATGCTCGATCTTTATGGATTTTTCCTAATTGTAATTGTAAGACTACAACTGCAATCTTAGGTAAATAATATTGATAATATTCTCTGTTAAACAGTAACTTGATCATATGGGAAAACCTTTGGTTAATTTTTGTTGTAATTAATTCTAATATAAGAAAAGATAAATTAGTTTAATACTATGTCTAGGTTACTGTTAATTTCTGAAATAGCTAACCATAAATCCCAATATGTTTTCATTAACTCTTTAATGCCCAAAAATTTTTTTCCCTTATAAAAAATTACACAAGATCCAGTAAGGGTTGTTAATGACAAATTTAATTTCTTTTTTAATTTTAAAATTGTTTTTTAACTTTTTTTTAATAAAATCAAAACAATTGTTTTCCGCTGTCCCACACACGTGTGCCGTGTCTAATGTAGTTCTACCTACAGGCGAGTACGGACTTAACAATAAGAGGAAAACATTTATTCAACGTAATTTCATGTAAGTTTTTAATGTCTGCCTCAAGGCAGTTTTGGGTATTAGAGAGTTACCACAGTTCTCTTCTGCATTATTTACCCCTCATCCTGTATAGTACTTTAATTTAGTTTAAAAGCTATAAGATACCAATCAGATGTGACGAAATTTCAAATCCAACATATGAAGAAAAAGAAAATAAGAAAAGAAAAAACTCATGTAATGCGGGTTCCCATTCCATTTTATTCGTAAAATACTATACCAGCGGCATTTCAGTTATTTTTTATACATTATTTCATTGGTGGATACGATTTATGTTAACACGTTGAGTGCCGGTTCAAATTTTATGATTTTATAGCAAAGTCAATGGTAAAAAAATTTGTTTAGAAATAATATTATGGTGCACCTGATTCAACAGTCACGTCGTCGGTCTGGGGTAGAAAGCCGGCTTGACGTAAGTGTTGCGTCATTAGCAATTAACGTGTTAACTTTTATATTTTGTTTCCATTTTTTACATTTAAAAATCGCTATATATTTTATATATTTTCATGTTGTTCTGGGTATTACAGAACTATAATCATGGATGAGGAAGTCGATGTAAAATGCGAACCACTGTGGATGGCTGTACCAGAAAGTTACTCAGCGTCTCAGGTGAGAATGAAATAATTTAGGTTCAAAATTCTACTCAAAGTCCTGAATTGATGAAAAACAAAGATAAAATATGTTCCAAGCCTTTATGTCAAATTGACACCCTTAAAATTTTTCTTTGAATTAAGGAACCAATGCAGACATACACATGTATGTATCTAGTTAGCTAAATCCGGGCAACATTGTAGATGCCCTAGCTTCATGCCTAATGCCCAATGTGTGTTGGATTATTTCACGAATCACATATTTGTCTTTTTGAAGTACCATACCTTATTTTTTATTTTGCAGCAACTACTAATGCAAAACGCTTCAAACTGCTATGTTTGTTTGATAATGTGATTAAAGTTTTTGTTGTATTGTTGGCAACAATTTATGAAAATCTGGAAAATCAATTGCAAATCTCAATTTTTTTAGGTCCCTACGTATTTATTTCGAGAGATCACCAAAAATTTGGAATGTTTCAGAAAGCAAAAGCATCCAAAACTGACGACAGTTGTTCGGACGAGGAGTCTCTCGGAAAAAAGAAGCCTTAACTAAGAGTCAGTCGTGTGATATAGAAGGTATGTTGTTTTTTGCAAGTTTCGACTGAATCAAAATATAAACTTCACTTTCAATTTTACCACTGGATATCTAATAGCAATATCGCACCTGACGTTCTTCTATGCCACATTATGTATCTATTTTTTTATTAAAATATATAAAGCTGTGAGACATGACACTACCCGCGTTATCGGTAAGAATGTCGGTTTTGTGAAGAAAAATCAATTTTTAAGATTACTCTAAATAGAATATTCAAATAATTCCGTGTAAATTACACTGCATTTCAGTCAAATGCAAAAGTTTTCACAAAATTATAATGTAAGTTCAACTTAGAAGGCTTGTAAATCGACTTGTAAGTAAGCTCTTAACTGATTGAATCTATTACCACGTTTCCATGTAGTATTAAAAAAGTTTTGAAAACGATATTGGGGTTATTCTCTAACATTAAAATCTCATATGTTAAAATTCAAATTCAAAATTGCATTTGATTTTGACATATGTGATTTGAATGTTAGAGAATAACCCCAATACCGTTTTTAAAACGTTTTCAGTACTACATGGAAACGTGGTATATGTTAGTTTCTAAGAAATTTCTAATTTCTTATAAAAATCAATTTTTCTCTAGCTCATTATTAAAATGTCCACTAAACTAGTTTAACGATTTAACAGCGAGGGTATCAAATATAAATCCCGTTGAAAAGATTTATGCACCATGAAGCATTTATCATATTTGATAATTATGATAAATATCATCTTACTGATTTATTTTAAAAATTTCACAGTTTATTTTCCATCGTTTGTTGCACTGTTGTTCATAATGCATAAGAAGTAATTGAACTTTCAATAAAGATATATGGAGAGCAGCGTATACAAGGTTGTTCACAACTTATTCGATAAATTTTAAGAACATAATATGCACTTTTAACCCTTTGACTGCTGTTCACCTGTATACAAGTATAAGATTTTTTTTATAAAGTATACAAGGACACGGCATTCGGAAAAGAAAATTTTTATTCAAATGAACAACAGTCAAAGGGTTAAAAAAAGAAGTCGATTTGTTGAAAAAAAAAATGTAATAAAAGTCCAATAGAAAACGAATTAAAATTTTTTAATATTCAATAGCAGGAAGACGGAATGTTTGAACTATATAGTAAGACGAAATTGGATTCGAGGAGCCCAAGCTTACTTACAAGTCAATGAAGGCAACTTGGAACATCTTTTGTAGAAATAAGTAAAATGCTACTTTATAATCTTTAAGAATTCATTTTCTGTTGCACTTTTATTATATTTTTTTTTCAGCAAGTTGACTTCTTATTTCAAAGTGCACATGTGGTTAAAATTTGTTGGATAGATTGTGAAGAATAACTCTGTATACTTAATTAGTGATGTAACTAATGATTGTTATAACGATTGTCTTAGGTCTCATAATATACTATAATATAACATCGATTGCACCATGAAATAAAAAATTAATAAACAATTTGTTATATTTTGGTGTAGAAGTCAAATGTGAGCCAAACTTCTCAGAGGAAGAGAGTGAATTGTCTCCACACTCAGTAGAGTACCAATCAGGTGAGTTATTCCTTTTAAGTTCTAATTGGAAAAGTTGCTTTTTTTTTTATTAAAATAAACAGTAATGACTAATCAAACGGTTTGACATAAAATAGTATAATCAGAAATCAGCAATATAGAAGTTGCAATACAAAGAAGGGACAGAACTTTTTTGTTTAAAAATAGAAAAACTTTTCATTATTGACCACTGATAATTAATTCAAATTTTGATGAAAAAATACAAAATATTAACATATTTTTTATCAATAACGGGCCCCTCCTATTAGTGTCACACTCCCTCATTTTCTGGCATTGATTCTAGTAGTTCATCAATACTCATTAAAGTTATTATGTTTCATGTTGCATTTCTCCTAGAACGCCTTTTGGAGGCGGCAGTATTATGTTATGAGCTGGAATTTCAACACAAGCTCATACAGACCTCGCTTTGATTGAAAATGGCACATTAACTGCAGATCGTTACATCGACGAATGTTTGGCAGACCATGTGGTCCCCTTCGCTCCATTTATTGGCCAGCATTTGTGTCTAATGCACGACAATGCAAGGCCTCATATTGCAAGAATCGTCACCAACTACCTAGACGAAATGGGGATTAATAGGTTAAAGTGGCCTCCACATAGCCCTGATCTCAACCCTATCGAAAATGTTTGGGACATGTTAGGAAGGCTAATTCGAAGTTACAACATTGAAACCACAGCTGACCTGTGAGTGGCGCTACTCGAAGAGTGGGACAATATTCCACAAGGGATGATTGCCAATTGTGTAGAGAGTTTACCTTGTCGCATGGCAGCTGTCATTGCGGCACGAGGGGGAAATACGCCTTATTAATCTGTATAAGAAATTTGGATTATTTGTTGTTTCTTAGAAATTTTAATTTTTCATGACAATTGCATAGCTTCTTTTAAAAGCTTGTGATTTCTTTCAGAATGGAGATATTGTAATGAGTAAAAAAAGGAAATGTTAAGGAAAAATAAGGCTTCAAGGCTATATATAAAGACATTTCATTGTGGCTTTCAATTCTTCCACAGGGTATTCAGAAATTCGGGGCAAAATGCAACTTTTGATTTCACCCTGTATAACGACCATCAGCGATTTTTACCGAAAAGATTTCAGTCTTTTTGGGGAATTCGCTTAGATTCTCAGCCTTCTACTCATCAAGTCATACTCAATAAAGAAAGCTTGGGAGATCTGAATGGTTATGGTAGAAGAATGACATGGTATTCTTCGAACGGGTTTGGAGAAAACTTTTAGAAGTTAACTGTCTTGCTAGAATAATGTGTTTTGAAGTTATTGCAGAAAAGAAAGACTATGGAGTTTCACAAACTCATCAACGTAATGTTATACGTGTATATTTCCGTGGATGTATACAAAATAAGGCCTACTTCTACAAAGTTGAAAGTTCTGATTCGATAAACTATTCTAAGTGCTAGAGGATGATCGTTTAACCGTTGATTAACAATTGAACTGTACTGGAAAATCGGTCTCTTAGTGTTATTGTCACTTGATCCATGGGAACGAGATTTTAATCAATATTGGCTTTGAGTAGTTAAGTTTGATTAGAAAATGTTCACCCTTTTTGTATTGCAATTTTTATATCGTTGAGTAGGAATTCTTAATTAAAGTGACTCTCAAATTTTCTTTCATATACTACTTATCTGCATCGTACATCAATTGTGTTGATAACTTTATAGATAATTTTTAATATGTTAAAAACATAGCACCAGCGGAAATCAAAATTTTTTACTTCGAATTATTCCTTACTGCCAATTTCTTTGCATATAATCTAATTGAACCTGTCGCGATGATCACTGATGTTACAAATGTTTGACGTCTCTAATTGTTTCCTGTTTACGTTTAGAATGGCTAGAAAATATTGTTATTTTTCTAATAGACCGGCTACACGCTCAAGTGTGCTTGTGCAAGTAAATTTGTACAAAGATTGCACAAGTCTGAGTTTCGGATATGCCCTATGTGCCATTTTTTCGTCTACACACAGCAACTTACTTGTGCAAACTGGTTTGCACACGTAAGTAAATCTTCAAGTAAATTTGAACGTGTAATCAGCCTTTAAAGATGAATTTTTTTGTGGGAATTATTTACCATTTTCATAGCAACTTCTTTTATCTTTAAAATTAAATCGGACCTTTCATGCAGCAATTAGACAATTTGTACAGTAAGATATTCTATTAGTAGATATCCTCCGTCTACAATAGTTATTTTCCAAAAAAAAACATTAAACAAAATCTCTTATGAATATTAATTTGTTGCGGTCAATCAATACTCTTTACCATTTAGCTTCATTCTGAAGACTCAAATCATGGCTTGTATACCATTTCTCAGATGCGTGAATACTACGTAGTCCTTCCCCAATTATTTTTCCCTTATCTGCCTTGGTGATATTATTATATTAGCTATGCTATAGCTAATTACTAACCTTGCTGGAAACCCCCCTTCAAGATCAGGACCAAGTCATGTCGTTAATCGCAAAACTCTCCGAAAATTTCTTAATATAACATTCTCTTGTCGCAAGATCAGTTTTTAAATGCTTAATATCTGTCTCATATTATTAATAAATTGTTGCTATGATCTTTTCTTTCCGATTGAGTCGGCTACTTTTGTTAATTCTCTAAGATTTCTGATGTTTCCAAATATTGTGTCAATTTAGCCTAGTGCATGGGATTGAACTTTTATACTAATTGTAAATGGAAGATTTTCAATTAATCAGTCCAAAACATTAGGTTTTTTCAATTATATTTTAGAGGCTTCCGTCAAAACAAACATTGGAAGCATATACCAGGAATGCCGTAGACGAAACTAATATACTATTTTGGGAGAGTTCATACAACAATAACGATTTCCTATTTCACAGTACTATGTTTACAACAACAATTATTCATTTAGTACTTCAAAGTTTCATACTCTAAGAACTGTCTCCACCTGCTACGTCATACTCGAAAATAGTTAATGACAAGCCTTATCATTGATCTAAAAGTTGTCATTGTCTTATCTAAGCGCATCAATAAATTTTTCAAGATTTTTGCAGCTGCTGATTTCTAGTTTAAAAGTGTGTTGTAATCTGCAAAAATCAAATTATATTCGTTTATCTTTTAAAGTATCATTATAATTAGTATATACTTTAAACGAGAAAGGTCGATTTTAGAATTAGTGTCTATGGCAAGAGGAGACTTAACTCGCAAGTCAGTGCTTGAAATATATTTAGTAATAATTATTTTTTTTTCATTAGAAAATGGAAACCTCTTTTATGCGTGTATAAAACAAGCACATAAATAACAATTTTACGTACGTCCGAATCATAAGTCGGTAAATGGTTTTCGTCCCGCTACATCATTCATTTAATAAATAGCGATGACGAGTAAATTAGCTTGCAATTGGCCACTTTTGTTTTGTTCATCGACATCAAAAATCGATCTTCTAATAAATGTCATTTATCAAAATTTTACCGCACGATTTCAATTACTTTTTATTTTTATTAATTATCCATTCGGATTAACAAGAAATCGATGATGAATTGGATTCCACTGCACCAGAAATTACCCAGAAAACGGATAGTAGGAAAAAAGAAGTTTTACTGGGCAGAACAAAAGGGCGTTACGAATCAGCATATAAAAAATTCAAAGATTGGACAACATCTCACGGGATCAGGGTACTTTCGGAAGATGTGTTACTTCGTTATTTTGAAAATCTTTCGAAGACATATCGGCCATCGACCCTTTGGAGTCTATATTCAATGCTCAACTCAACCATAAAACAATTTGAGAACATTGATATTGAGAAATATGCGGAATTGATGGCATTTTTGAGAAGGAAAAATCTTGGATACAAATCAGAGAAATGTAAAGTTTTTGAAACAAACGAAATAAAGAAATTTCTCCAAGAGGCCCCAGATGATCGTTATTTGTTAATGAAGGTAAATATTACACACAATAATACGTATAACACAATAGAACAAAATATATAAAGATATAAAACATTAAATATTCAAGATTACAACAAATATAAATCTTCTCTAGGTCGCAATGATATTTGGTGTTGCTGGAGGATGCAGAGGAAATGAATTACCATATGTCTCAGTGAATGACATCCAGGAACAAGGCCGATTGCTGCTTGTGGATATCCCAGAGTCAAAGACAAACATTCCACGGTCGTTTATCATCTGTGATCCATTCGTCGATTATGTCAAGAAGTATGCGTCCCTGCGTCCGGTCAATGCTCCAACAGATCGCTTCTTTCTGAACTATCAAAAGGGACGATGCACCATTCAAGTCGTTGGAAAAAACAAATTTTGCGGAATGCCAAAAAAAATTGCAACATTTTTGGGTTTGGATGAACCACGTCTGTATACTGGACGTTCATTCCGTAGAACTTCAGCAACATTGTTAGGTAAATCAGGACAAAGAACAACAAGGACCCTACACATACAGGGAGAATGGAAATCATCTAAGGTTGCAGAAGGTTTGCCTAAGCTAACATTATTTACATAAGTGCCTTTAAAAACTCATGAATTTTCTTAGGATATGTAATAAACCCGCTCCATCTCAAAAATAAAACGGAAACGGTAACAATGAATGAAGTGGATTCTGCTCAGGATAACATTGTTGATGATCCAGAAGCAAAACGGCAAAAAACTCTAGAGACTGTAACAACAACTTCCGTTGAAGAAAAAGCCAACGATGATGTGAAATCCACGTCCGAGTATACAATCACTACAAATAATTCACAGACGTGTACTATAAATAATAAAAACAAAAATCTAATAATCAATATTCAAAATTGCGATGTTTACATTCACAATTATAAATAAAGAAATTGTTCAAATTTTTTCTTGACGAAAGAAAATAATCAATCGATCACTTTTACCTCTCTTTACAAATTCTTCTGATACATCTATCCTGTCTATTGTTTACTTATAATTTTAAGTTTTGCAGCGGCTCAAAATAAAACATTCTCCTTCACGGCTTTCTTGAGAATTTTTCATTAAATCATGTCATCTAGATGAGAAATTAAACATTAGTGTGAAGATGAATTAAACTTTTACCTTAACTAACAAATACCTGTTCCATTTCAAGATTTTTTTTTCTTTTAAGGTATCTAATTCTTTAGTTTGTGTTAACTGAAGAATGAATAAATAAAACAATCAGTTGTTTCTAAATAAAAAATGTATGTCTCAAAGCAAAAATCCTACTAAAAAGCCCAAGAGAAATCATGAGTAAAATACTGTTATTTTTTCTTGTAATTTCTGCTAATCATAAAATACATATTTATATAAAATTTATACATTGTTGTATTATTATTTAATTATTTTATTTTATATGTGTTTTTAATAATATATGTATTTGTTGGAACTAATTGCAATTGTATGGTTTGTTCAATGCAACAATAATCATTTAAATTTGATTACTTTTTAAAATGTCGATTAGTTTACACAGGATGTTGATTAATGACATATGAATATTCCACAGGGCGATTCCTTGTTTTTTTTCTAAGAAACGACAAGTCAAAAATATTTCATTTTTAAGATATAGAGTGTTAATTTTCTTTATTGGTAGGTCTATTCTAATAGGAGAATCGTACTCTTAATAATTTTTATATTGTTTCTTTTGAGTTTTTATCACTTTTATTTTAATTATAATAATTATAATTATATTTAATTATTGTTATTAACAACAATAATAAATTAGCATTTATCAAATCATTAGGATTTCAGAGTAATTTGGCTATTTTTGTATTATTTGGTAACTTAAACGTCACTAGATATCGAAAAAAGTAAGAATTTGGAAATTATCGAAAAAGCACAAATAATTCATTATGGTATTATTGAATGTTAGTGGCACAAAAATAAAAGTTCAGATGAGTAAAACTACTGGTGACCCATAAAATTATAACACCCTGTAAATTGTGGCAAAGTATTATAAAAAAGCTTTCCACTACTCAAGTTGTCATCTAAGAACTTCCACGACTTGGACATGACAGAACTGACTACCTCGAGATCTTTCATGCTGAAGCAAAATTGTTTATAGTGCCTTATTTTCTTTATACTCTGGTTATTGCTATGGGCCATTATATCTTATGGACAGCAGGCCTGAACAGTTTTGCTGATATTTTGCCTGTTTACTGCTTTAAGTTTTTAAGCTTTCTCCTGGTCCTCTTCTTCCTTTGATGTTTCTTTGCATAACGAGCTACATAAAAGTTTATATTTATCGTTGTTCCGTATTATACGTCCGAAATATGCCATTTTCCGCAATTTAATGGGTTTTAAAATCAATTAAGTTTATTCTATTCTATTCAAGACCTTTCATTAATGTAGTGCATCCACGAGATCCGTATTATTCTTCTATAGTACCACATTTCAAAGGCCGTTATCCTTTTACTAGCTCTTTCAGCCAGGATCCATGCTTCGAAGCCTTATAATAGTGTGGAGAACACAGTATTTTGAGGTTCTCAATCTTAGATTTATGTTAATGTTCATATTACACAACGTGCTTCCCATCCATGGAAATGCGCTTTGGACTTTTTCCATTTTCGTCATTATTTCTCGTGAGTGGTCCCAATCTTTGTTTAGATTAAGCCGAAATAGGAGTACTCTTTCTAGTGGTTTTTCGTTTATGCTCAACTTATGATTGATCTTTGTATTTTTGCTTAGTATCATCGTTATGGTCTTTTTAATACATAATCAAATGTATCCCGAACCTTTCACTGGTTGTTGTGACACGATCGATTAAATTTTAAAGTCCTTTTAAGACAATATGTGTTATTAGGACATTATACAACAGTAATTTAAAATACTGAGCACCATAGCATAAACAAATTCGAAATAATTTGTCGTGGAATTTGATGCACGCACTGGATAGTCTGGAACTTAAAAAGTTGCCGTTGTCTGAATATCAAGGAAACCATGAGAATGAAATTGTGGATAGTCTGGCACATGATGCTAATACGACTCATTGCTGTAAGAAATTGAATTATTAAGAGAACCAGTGGTTGTATGGGCAGGCACTGCATCGTGTGTCAATGTCCCACATTTATGTCTTGAAAATTCACTACCTGAAACTCTGATCTGAAATTGTTGAAGCTCGATTAAAAAGAGCATAATATCACAAAGGATTTATGTGGCATGAAGTGGATTGAACTCGCAATATTTTATTCTTTCAATTTGTAATGTATGAGTTTTAGATTTACGTCTTACGTGTCAAATGTATAGGTTCATTCAAAAAATTGAAAAGAATGGTATAATTAAATTCATTGAAAAAATCAAGTTAATAATTAGTTATAACGTATAAAGTGATTTTTATTGAATTGAACAAATAATATATGTAATTGAAATACAAATGTATGATTAAAAACGCATAAGTTGTGGTAACATATATTTTAAAAATACTGAAAACCTCCTATTAAGATAAAAATATAATTTAACAATTAATATCGAAAACAAATAAAACTGCAAGAAAATCTTCAATCACCAGTACTAGTGTCTGTTCAATCCACTAACAGGTGAAAAATGAACAGTATTTTACTTCTGTCCTTTGGTCTTTTAGTTGGCGTTTCTGCTGTAAGATTTTTTTATTATTTTTTAAAATAAGTATAATCCTTTGAATATTAATCAATACGTATTTAGTTAAATGATGACCTGCTTGCCGAAATGAAACAGAAAGTGGCTCAAATAGGGCTCGAATGTGCAGAATCGGAAAACGCACCTGAAGGTCTCGGTAATACGTTAATTCAAATTCCATATTAATATTCAGTTTCTAATATAGACGACATGATTGCTTTACTGAATAAAAGACCACCGAAAACCCATGAAGGAAAGTGCATTTTGTTCTGTGCTGCTAAAAAACTTGGAATTGTAAGTAAATAGAATATAAAGATTTTTTAAATTGAAGTCAAATCTGAAGAACAAGGTAACTGAAAGAACCAACAGCCCATTTACTTTGTTATTATGATAAAACTATTTTTCTTCTCGACTAATAGAGTCGTTATCTCTTACGTTCAACTTCAAATCGGTCTAATAGGTATCTCAGCACAGCGTTGCTCAGTAATTGTCCTTTCATAGAATAAAAATGTCTCAGAAAATATTAAAATATATGCATTCATTGGTTCAAGTTAGATGAGTGATATTCAATATTTTCAGTGACTTCTCGTTTTTGGTATATAAAGTTTATTTAATACCCTGTACGTACATACAGACTGTTAGGGAAATAACTTTCGTAAATTTAATCAACGATTAAGATCGTTATTTCCAAGAGAAAAGTTCCTTACAACATGTATCGAAAACCTAATCATTTTTGCAGAAAAAAATATTTAATTTTGTAAATTTTGACTTTTTGAGGCTCTTTTTCGTAAAAACGAATTAATAAATTTTAAATCTAATTACACCTCTAAATACAGTTTTGAAATACCTTCAGTTTGAGGTGCCACTTGACCTGTAGTTCCATTTGAAAAAATTTGGGAGATGCCACCCCCGCTTAGAATGGTAAAGTTTAGGCTATACTTTTTGCGTAAAAAGTTGTCCCCTTCACAAACAAATCTAACGTGTTTCAGGTTTTTCTCGTCAAAATCTTTTCCTGGTAGTTATAACTTCCGGTACGTTTTTATTGGGCCACCCTGTATATAATACCGAGTACTTAATTTATATATTATTTTAAATATAATTTTATAGATGGCTGCTGATGGAAGTTTCGGTAAGGGCGATGACGAATGGGTAGCAAAGGCTAAATCTGACGATCCGGATTTTGTTAATAAACTTATAGCTGCTTTCGAAATCTGTAAACCTGAAGGTAGTTTCATGATAACCTAAACTACACCCTTTGCAATTTTAATAAAATTACATTTTAGCTGATAAAGAAAGTGACAATTGCGAAAAGGCTTACGTTTTAAGTTTATGCAATTACAAGGAATATTTGAAGGTAACAAAAATTAGAACAAAAAAAAATTTAATTAATTTCTTTTAATGTTTCAGAGTGGAATATTCAAATATTTCTAATCAAAGTTGTAAAAACCTTGATTTAAATTTTATATTTAATGGGAAAAAATAAATAGATAATGGCAAATGACTTTATTTTGGATTTTTTTAATAGGAACACTTAAAGACAAGAAAAAAATCCGATTTCTTAGAACTCTATTCTCGAATATCTCGTACATGATTGTCGTTTGATAAATCTTAAATATTAAGTAATGTACGACTATGTTTTGAAGACCAATTGAACGGATGAGTGGAAAAAGGATAAAACTCCAATTTTCCTACTTTTAAGAAAATCAAGAAAAAAATTATTATTATTATTGTTATTGTTTTAATTATTTTTGCGTCGTCAATTTGTCGGTCTAGAATAGTATCTTTGATTGACACGTTAACCAATTTAAAATTTTAATTAATATGTCTGTAATTTCTTGGTGAATACACTGAAATCTTATCCTTTTTCCACTCATCCGTTCAATCGTACTTTTGATTGGAGGTCACTTTCAACAATTAATAAATTAAAATTAAGTTGAGTCAAAATAAGTTAGTATTTTCTCTGAATATTTTCAGTATTCATGGATGGAAATACAAATAAACCATAAAAATATGGTCATAAAAAGGATAAAAATTACTTTGAAATAAATTATCACACGACTCTTCTTATTATTTAAAAATTTTGAAAATTTTTCATTCCCCCTCCTCATAGAGGAAGGGAAAAAAATTCCTGTCTCTCTTCATATCAAAGTTCATGTGTCTCGACGTTTTCTTTAAACCAATTCTTTTGATGTTAGTAACGTATTATTTTCCTTGATACACTCTATGTAGTACATATATTGTATGTATATTATTATGCATCTATTTTTTGTTCAGTTATGATTTTTTATAAGGCATCTGACCTCGTAAGGATAAACACAGTAGAACTATTGGCCAATTTACTCGCTGTATTATGGTTGAGAAAAATTTTCAGATGAAATCTACACGTAACTCCAAAAGTTATTTTTGGAACGAGGTGTTTATTGATAGTTTGATAAAGTTTCTTTATCCTTATCCTAATCTCATTTTTCATTGTCAACCTCATTTGCGAAGGAAAACGTAATTAGCTTACAATTAGAATGGGTAATTTAAGTTTTGACGTCAGTTTCTTTTAACGGAACAGACTTTTCGAACTATTGAAACATTGATCAAATTCAAATTGTTTCAAGAATTTCAAATTAACGCTAAGTAATAAATAGAAAATTGTTCTAGACTATTTAAATACCATGATATACGAGTTTTGGTAAGAGTTATACCCTGTTACTGACTACTACAGGCTTCAACATTAGTATTGGTAAAAATCCAAAAAACAATCGAATACGGTGATATTTCCATATTGGTCTCTCTTTCGATTACCCTGGGTTCGAGTTCTGGTAATTCAGCACCTTTGCCAAGTTTCAAAATTTGGTCGTTCAACCGAACAGATCTATAATTATTTGTTTTCAAATCTTTTTCTAACATTAAATTATGATTCTTACTGAGAGATAAGTGTGTTTTCAGAGGTAAGTTCGTAAACAAAAATTTGCTTTTCTGAACGCAGTTCCTTGACCTGCACAAGTCCTATTGAAGAGTCCAAATTTACTCCAAAAACTTAAACATAAACACACCATCTTAATTATGAATTTTAGAATAAAAAAAATCTACACACCCACTACTGCTGAAGTGTTACGCCACAAGCTGTTATCCTTAGCACAATGAGCATATAATCTAATCTTTGCATCCCCTTCAGTTTCTGTAGTAATAACCTTAGAGCCCACTAGCTTTTTATATAAAATACTAAGCCACCAATCGGGATTAGGATGGTATGAGTCGTCTATTAAAGCGTAATTTCCTTTAAAAACACTTTGTCTAATTACTAGATCTATGCCCATTTTTGCACTCAGGCCAAGTTTGTCAATCCAAAGAAAGGTTCCTATAAATCTATCTGACATGTTTGGAGCTCCACCATGCCAAGCAGAAGAAGTTTCACCTAGAAAATTTTACTAGGTATATTAAAGTGAAATTTGAGATTTAGAAATATTACCTAACCATATTGGTTTATCAAAATTTGGAACCAAAGCAATAACGCTTTTTACAGCATCAATGCAGTATTCTAAATAATCAAAGTTTGCTGGATTGAGAAATTCTTCCCACGTGGCATTCTGGCCACTAAAATAATAGCTGAAAAAGATATTTACACGTGTTATAATCCTAAGGGTTCATCATTGAAGTAAACGTCTTACTGATGAAATGTTAATGCATTTATAGCTTCAGAACCACTTATTAAAAATTGTAACAAGTAGTTTGCAATATTTTCATCGCGTAATCGAGTCGTTGACGGCCCTATTAATAAAGAATTATTGTATGAATTGCTATCTAAAAGTTCCCTTAACATATGAT
>JABRWK010000035.1:0-14933 GCA_013372445.1 Hypothenemus hampei | reverse complement strand
CCTTAAGTCTTCCTCAGCACTCATGTCTTCCTTGACCAATGAGGAACGACTACTCATGGCAAACAAACACTCCTTATTGGTCAAAGAAGACATGAATGCTGAAGAAGACTTAAGATGCGACTATGAATACGGCCCTAAGGCAACTTTTAATATCATTTAAGGTGGTGTTGTTAGTTTTTTAATTGTACGTTTCGTCTTTCTAGACCCATCATCAACTTCATTTTTAAAAATACAGCTTTAATGAGTTTAGATTATTTAGGTGTTTAATAATATTCCGATGGCTGAATTGTAACATTAATTTAATAAAACAACAAATATCATAAAATAAATAAATTAACGGTAATCCTAAAAAATAAAAACAACAAACGAATATGAACAAAATAATTAAATTTAGAGCATATCGTGGGTTTATTGAAAAAATTGACCAACCCAGTTTTTCAAGTCGTAACTTAAATATGTTGCTATATCAACAAAAATTGATTCGCAGTTATTCTTTTCTTTAAATAAGATAACCTGTGCAAATACACAATAATATACATTTCCATAATCGAAGCTAAAATGAGTGAACCTTAATATTAATACAAATATGTGATGCTTAACTTATTGTTAGTTAGTTTTTGTAGTATACCCACGATATGTTAAAAAAAAATTCCTTTGTTTTTTAAACACGATAGCATCGATTAACTGTTAATTTTAATGCCCTAGTCAGCATTTCTAGAATAATACATACTAACAATTGAGCCATTAGAATATTATTAAATACTTAAATGATCTAAACTGTTAGCTCATCTGGACAATTATTTATTATTAAGAAAATAAAGGAATATGTGCGGGTCCGTGATTTGAAGTTTCTTGATTTAGATCGAAAAAAAGTCTATTGTAAAACGCAGTTAAACCATGATGTATAATACATCATTGCTTTTGAAATAAAAGGAACTTCCAGAATATATCATCAAAATATCAAAGAACATATTTAAAAAAAATGAAATTAATGATGGTTCTAGAAAGACGAAATATTCAATTTCGTTTTTCTAGAACTTAACGTCTGAAAACTAGAAAGTTGAAGGTTTAAAATACTTTTTATTTCATCTCAATACGATCATTTTTCATAGAGATACAGCTCTTCAGAAAACGGCAAAATATTTCTAAAAAATTCTTATTCCTTTAATCTTTTTGAGTAGTGTATAAACATGATTATGTTACCGACAATGTGGGAAATCCAGGCATTGTTCGCAACATATATCCATTTCTCACCTTAACCAGCCAATGTGAACAGTACCTGAGCAACGTGAACAATGTCTGGATTTCCCACATTGTCGGCAACAATTACACTATAGTTGTCGTTTGAGACACTAATTTTGTCGTAATGTGCCCCATTTTTTTTATTTGTCATTCGATATATTTATTTTGTCGTGTAATTATACATGTATTTCTCTTTTTAAAAAACTGAATTGTTATATTTTCGAAAATGGCTTATAGTTTTCCATTTAAAAAAGAGATTTAAATCTGTAAAAACTTTTCTACAGCAATTTATTGTATAGATTTGAATTCATTAATTATTTTTTTCCAACGTTTCTTCAGTCAAGTCTTCCGTTATCATATCATCAATTTTTTATTGTTTGTGGTAGTGAGCTTGAATTTTTGACAGATTAAAAACGGCATTTTGTTCTTTTTACGGCGATTTACTTTACAATTAGCGACAAAAATCAATTTTCAAAAGGAAAAATGTCAAATTTTAATTTTTAATTTGAAACCGTAGCCTATATTTTATTTTGCTATTCAATGTGACGTTTGTTTGCGTCGATACATTTTTGAAATTTTTTCAAAATCGCTATGTGTCTAATTACCATATTTCTATTCATATTATTTCAAATATCTATTATTTTCTGTTGTAGCATTTGTATTGTTTCCAACGATTCTAATTTAAGTTTTACTTTTAATATAAACCTATAGATCAGGGATCTCCAACCTGCGGTTCAAAGTGAGTGTCACTGCAGCCCAAGAAGCGAATCACACGATCGGAAAGAAAAATTATCTATAGGTATCGTTAGTGTTAGGTATATTCTGTATGGCCCAAAAAACTCGCTTTGTTCCCATGTGAGCCAGATAAGCTAAAAGGTTGGACATCTCTGCTATAGATAGAAATCTAAAAAATCCATGAATGGGGATTATTAAAAATAATATTTTTTCCAAAAGTTTCAAACCAAAAATCCTGACTAGTCCTTTTATTATGGACACACTGCTAAATACTGTTTTGTTGGAAAGAAACTCCTTTACGAAGAAAGAAAGTCCTTTACTGAAATATTTGCCCTAATGGCTGGAATTATTTGACTTTATGACATTTGAATTCCAAAAATTTTTCTTCATTTAGAGTTTGGTCAAAAATGAACAATCAAATCGGTCGATTTCATAAAAAATCCACCGGACTATTTATTATCTTCAATATAATAAATATGACAAAAGAATACAAGATAAGAAAAAAGAGAAAGATGTACTTATAAGAAAATGAATACTTCGTGCCAAAAATACTTTGCCAAAGCTTCAAGAAAGTGAATTAAAGGATTTGAAGCTTGGATTTGGCGCATAATTGAGAATTTTCTCTGGCACATACATTCTTTGGTTAATCCACAAAATACAATTCTAAAAATTTTAATTTTCGATACAGCGATTAATGTGATAGTTTACAAAAGGTGATCTACAAAAATCGTTCTCTTAAAGTTCCTGATTTGTTTTTGTTTTGTATGGATCAAATTTATTATCTCTTAAAATTCTATGAACGGACCAGGGCTTCGCGTTGCACATCCGATGTGGTAAATTGTTTTGTTCGAGAGTTTTTAAAATTCGTATTGGCTACCGACCTAGCGTTTCTGTTATTTTTCAAATACTATTCCAGAATATTAAACTTTTCTTCATTCGCAAAAATGTTACTTCATAACAAAAATAAGAAATAATAGATGTATAAAGTAAAAATGAAAATACCTGCCAGTAATGATACTTTACAACAATTAGAACAATAGTTAAACATCTATTAAATATGTTAAATTGACAGTTAACTACAACAAAATAAGTATCCAACTGAAATGTCAAATAAAAAACAATTGATTATCGGTGACTATTTAAAAAAATATGTTACGTGAGTTGATACGATGTAAATTATTTTATCTATTACTATTTTTATTTTAAACAAATTTTTAAGTTAATTATTTTATTTTAATGTTAATATATTACATTCGAATATTACAATTAAATTATTTATTTAAAAGCCAATAGAACGTAGGTAATATTTAAATGTAAAGTTTTGGAATGTCTACTTTTTCAAAAATGGTTTTCATATTTTTTTTGCCAATTGCAATACATTTTCGAAAAAGGAGAAAAATGAATTATTAAATGTGTAGAAAATTCAAGACGGCGCCATAAGAAATTGAAGGTTGAAAACATTTCTCGAAAAAATGGCGCCAATCTTAGTTCGATATCAAGTTTCTGAGAACAGTTATAATTGTTCAAATAATAGTCTGCACGTCATATTCTACCGGTGATAATTTCAGAACCGCAGATCACAAAGAAAATTTATTATCATGGAAAAGACTAAATTTAATGAGTACCTACTATAAATCAGTACCAACAGAAAATATGTTTTTAGATAAAAATAAAATTTAGCTTTCCCGGAAATTTAAAAGCATTTGTCGTTAGGCATCAACGCAGAACAAACATTTTTCTAATATATGAATAATTTTACCACATGTAAAAAATATACAAGTATACAGGGTGCCCCATTAATAATTTAACCCCCTCTAATTTTTTTATAACTGACGAGGAAAAAACTTCAAATGGGGACCCCTCTTCATTTTTATGTAGAACTTACAAATCGCCTTGTTGTCTCTCCTGCTTGATCCATCTCCACACTACCTCAACCAAGTGACATCAATTTCCTTATTTTAAATGGAAATCTATATTTTAATTTTTTTTGTAAATATCAAGATTTAATCGTAAAGAATCGCAAATAAGCGCACTCGTGCACATGCAAAAGATATAATATACCAGATGTATTTTGCATGAAATTTTACGTAGAATATGAATTTGCAATTGAAAATATGGGTTTCTATTTAAAATAAGAAAGTTGATGTTATGTGCGGGGGCATGATCCATGCGAGAGGGACAACGAGGCAATATGTGAGTTCTACTAAAAAAATGAAAGGTTTAACGTTTTTTTTCTAAAGTTAATAATAAAGAAATTAAATGGAAACCAAATTGTTAATGGCACACCCTGTAGTATGTATAGTATGTATAGCAAAAGTACAATTTATTGTTACCTAGGATCTTATGTTTTACAGTAATAATTAAATTGTTCATATACATACATATAAGAAAAATATTGAAAGTTGCAGTGTATATGTATGTACGTAGATATATTGCTGTATTAAACATGAAATATAGTAAAATTAACAATTACTGTTATTCCTTTACTCATTGTGTCTTACACTGATGTTTAATGAATAATACTTGCAAGCTGCCAGCGAGGACTAAGTTTTATTTTTAGTTGAAAACATATTTTTGAAAGTACAGACCTTTCGTACTCATTAAATCTAGCTTATTGTATTATATTAAGTTTTTCTTCTGTGATCTGCGGTTCTGAAGTTATAAGCAGTCGAACATGGCTTGGTTTATTTAAATAATCATAACTTTTCTTCGAAACATAATATCGAACTAAAGTTGGCGCTATTTTTTCGTTAAATGTTTTCTCTATATAATAGTAATACTTTTAATGAGATAGCTCAATATGTGTAACGGATATGTGTCCGTCAATAATGGAGATAAAAAAAGTTAAATTTTTTAATTAAAAAAAACTATAAATGAGTTTTTTTCCAGACTTTCACCGATCAATAGCGAATTCAAAAACGATCATTTTCGATTATTCGTTCATTTTCTACCTGATCTGGGTGAAAAGTTATTGTTAAAAAACCAAAAGAATAAGAAATTTTGGGGGTTGTCACCCGTTAACTAATATCAACTTTGATTTTTTAAATAGAATATGCATATTTTTCACTTTTTAGATTCTATGACAACAATTAATTTGCTATACAATGTTGCGATCAATTTTAATGTTTTTATATTTGTAGGTATTCCAAATAATTATTATTTTATAATTAATCAGAAAATTTTACCTGATGTTAGTTTAGGTGTATCGTTTTCATTACTATTCAAAGACTGTGTTAACGTTCTTCGTTTCTGAATTTTTCCACTAGAAGAACCAGGAAGGTCAAATTATATGATATATTATAGTTATTAAGTAAATTATACTTATTTTTCGATAATCTATTATCCGTATCCATTTGACACCACAGTTCACAAACATCTTGTATATTATATTACATTATAAAGTTTGAACTCTTTATGAAGTCTTCTTGGCTTTATTGTCGGAATTATTTACAAAATTAATTTATAGTTACTTCTCTACTACTAATTATTAAGTTCCATCTTAATTTTTTTCATCTTATTCACCATTCTTTCAGCATTCTTATCCCCTTACTTTACTATAACATATAGCCGAACTTCACGTCTAATTAGCTTTTCTAAATTGAATCTTAAACTTAACCCTACATTACTAAAACCGTTTTAATAAAACCTAAACTAATATGTACGAACATAATATATTAGGCTATATTACAGCTTCAATTATAATTGAAGATTTTGATTGAGGAATTTTTATAATTAATTCTTTATAATAAATTCTTCACAGTTGGAAAAAATGAATTGATCTACTTTTATGATTAGAAGAAGAGACATGTAGCATAACCAGCATTATTTTCAAAAAGTAAATAAACATAAGTGATTCCGAAAAGTTTAATGAATTAAATGTGTTTTTGAGATTTAATTAAAATAATGTCCATAAAAAGTTCAAAGGAAGTTGACCCGATAAAAAATGAAAGATCAGGAACTGTTAGAGAGGTTGGGGTACATGCAATTTGGAGTTTATCATCCTGCAAACCGGGTACTTCTAACTGAATTCTATTTTAAAAATAGAATTTTCAAGAAAAAATGAATTGTAGGATTTGGAGTGGATCAGTTAAGAGACGATCGAGCAGATACTTATTGGCAATCAGATGGCCAATTGCCTCATTTAGTAAATATCCAGTTTCAAAGAAAAACAACTATAAGTGATATTTATATTTATACGGATTATAAACTTGATGAAAGTTACACACCTAGCAGAATCTCTATACGTGTCGGAACCCACTTCAATGACATACAAGAGATTGAAGTTGTTCCTCTTGTTGAACCATCAGGTAAGCTGTTTTAATAATTTTGCGACTTTTTAACAGTGTCTTTCCCGGTAGGCTGGGTACATGTGCCTATAAGAGACATTCGTGATAAGCCCATTAGAGTGTTTATGATTCAAATTGCAGTAACCAGTAACCATCAAAATGGTAGGGACACCCACATGAGACAAATTAAAATTCATAGCCCTATTGAACATTCACATACCAGTTGTGAACGTAATGGTCCATTTTCTACTATAGAATTTCAACAATTTGCTACAATAAGATAAAATTGAAATATCTGGTATTAATAATTTTTATTATAAAACGCGCCATCTTGTGGTTGCTTTAAAAAGAGAAAATAGAAATCTACATGAAATTGATTGATCAAAGAAGTATGTATAAATGTAGTTATCTTACTCTTTCTTTATATGTTAAACAAAGATAACTTATACTCAACAGTTCTGTTATTTATATTCAATGTTTTGTGTGGTGCTCCCAATAAAATATATTGTTTGAAAACTTTTATGGGCAATGTATTATTTTTAGAAAATATTTGATAAAAGTGATGACAAATCAACCCAACAGAAATGAATACGTCGATTTGGATCGGCAACTTTTAGGTATGTAAATATTTCCAGGAAAAGTTCTATTTCCAAATCAATTTTTTGGTTATATTTCACTTTTTTAAGGTTACATGTTTTTTTTATGCAATTTTTAAAAGGCGACTGCAGTTCTTAATTAATTCTAGTTGACTGTTTGTGTTAACAATTAACCTTGTGTTATGGACCACTCCATGCTAGGTACATACAAAAAACATTGTATATGATTCATAACAGTTGACTTTAAAATATTATTATTTGAAATGTTTCAATCAATTTTCCTCCTATATAGTTCAGTAATTTACATACATGGGTATGTATAATTCAGATAAAATAGAAATATTTACATACATTTTTTTGTGTTAAGCTGCAGTAGATGAGTACTCGTAGGTAACTATAATGGTGTTTGTAAGAAATTTTCAAAATTTGAATATGTAAATATTATGTTTTGTCTCCCTTACCTCCGATATAGTTTATAGCTTATCGAAAAGATAAAATGGTTATTATTCGAGGGCTGCATGATAAGTACCTAGGCTTTGACAAGATATGGCGATACTACCAAAAGTACAAATTAAAAAGTATTTTTAGAATTGAATACAATATGTAGGAAAACGCTGAACTAACAATAAGAGTGTTTCTAGCTAAAAACGGTTGAAAAGTAAAATTAATTTTCTACATTAAAAATGAGTTTTTCTTATCAAGGCCAGGTACATATCATGCAATTCTAATAGGTGCATTAACTAGTAGAAACCGATGGCATACTCTCAATTTTTCTAAAATTGATTTTTTTTTAAATATACATTATACTGAGTGTTTCAGCGCTATTACTAACTTTCTTAATATTGGAAATATGAGGTCGGTTAAATTAACAAGTTAGTGGTATTTTTTCTAATGATTAAAATAGTGTAAACAAAAAACAATTTCAATCAATTCATTAGTTTATTGGTTAAGTGGTACACTCTGTATATGTTTTGCTTCATCGAATGTAAACTATTGTTAAACTAAAAAATCATATTCATAATTAAATAATACTAAAAATAACCTAATTATAATCACCTTTTGATTCTATTCAAATGGGGTGTGTACTTCTTATCAATACTTGAAGAAATACAATTTGATGACATTTTTGCCACTGAATGTCAAATTATTTATTTCCCACAGTATTTATTGTTGGAGAATTATCTTCAATGTTCAAATATTTTTCAATAGAGAAAATTTTAATTTAATTGTTATTCGTTACCTTCAAAAAAGCACGTTTGTGTCGTTAGTTCTGGATTTTCCTCTTTTTTGATGGTAATTTCTATTTTTCTTTGCATTGACAAAATTGTTCGATAATTATAATAGTGCGATAAATGGGCACTGTTCAATATGACTGGTACTTAACAAGAACCAATAGTTTAAGGTATTTAGTTGGGAGGAGGTTTTTCAAACTAGAAGAGGGAGAAAATCTAGATTTGTAACAAAGAGCAGTTTTTCAAAACTTGACTTCCAACTTTAAATTCCGCTTTTATGTTATTTACCCTAAATTAGTATTTGATCGTCACTCTATCTTCAATCTTTGAAATCCGCTGTACAAGTAAAACTATTTACAACTGTTCGTAAGTCTCTTTGGGCGTTACTGGTATTGTCAAAAAACTTTTAAGTCTTTTTTAAGTAACTTTTTCGATGCATTTTTTGTTTCTTAGATTTTACAATGCCGTTTAGTCATTTCTAAAAATACGATATGTTGGAAATATCTTGTATGTAGAAAAAATTCCACTTAAGCGTTAAAAGAATACAAACACAGATTTTTTGAACGTGATATGCCTAACCGTGATAGCCGAAGAAGATATTTTTTGATACTGTAGAGAAAATTTAGGAGTAATGAAATAATTAAAAAAAATAGGAGCAAACAATTTATTATATTATAAAGGAAAACGGGGAAAATTTATGTATTAGCTTATGTCGAAGATTATAAAGAAA
The DNA here is from genome assembly GCA_013372445.1 of Hypothenemus hampei. Taxonomy (NCBI): domain Eukaryota; kingdom Metazoa; phylum Arthropoda; class Insecta; order Coleoptera; family Curculionidae; genus Hypothenemus; species Hypothenemus hampei. The sequence continues at coordinate 6,112 of JABRWK010000035.1, read as the reverse complement.
AATCATCAAAAGATTTGGAAGGGAGACTAGAATATGTTTAAAAGATTGGCGATTAAAAATAAACATAAATACATACTATATCAAATATCAACCGATTTCAACATTATTACCTGGGGATGCCAAAAGAAGTTTTTAGTTTTTAAGTTAATTTATTTTTAGATCAATTATGCATGTGATTTTTTCATATTTTAATAATTTTTTACATTCGATGTCCCAAAAAATATACAGCGTGTACCATTTAATCAATAAACCAATAATTCGAAAACGTTATATTCAATTGTTTTTCATCGTTTTCACTATTTTAATTAGTAGAAAAAAAACTACTAATTTAATAATTTAATCGACCTCGTATTTCCAATAATAACAAAATTAGCAATAGTGTCAACTTGAACTGAAACACATGTATTATACAGATTGACAATCTATCGCTTAGCATGAGTAATTTTTTTGTTTTAAAAAATAGAAAATCAGGTCAATATGCAAAGCTGGGTAGAATCTCATGTGTAATGCGATGCAGTTTTTAAATTTAACAAATTACATCAGATTTCTAAAATATGCTAAAAACTTGAAAATTGCCTAAATTTTGAAGTTTAAATATCTTAAGGGCAATTAAAGTTAGGAAAATTAAATAAGTTTCGCTCGGTGGATGTGTTTGCGCAGAATTCAATGGTATCAATTGAATTTTCATGGTAGCTTCGATTTTCAAGATACAATATAAATTTATATTTTTTAAAAATAACAACAATAGTTGGTATTGGTCACGGACCAAAAATTAAAATAAACTACAACAACAAAATTAAGATGTAGGTTATTAAAATAACCATGTAGAATCCAAGCTTTATTAACAAAGTTTTCAAACAAAATTTAGATAGGAAAATGTCGGGTAACCCCGGACGGCGGGTAACCGCATATATTTAAATGAAAAGCGTTTAATTCACTCGGTGCCCTCATCACAACCGAATTGTATTTGTTTTTACTATAAAGGACGCGCATTTTTAATAAAGTTTTACTTATGCATCGTGGTTGGTGTCTTAGAAATTCAAGTACGCGGTTACCTGACTTTCCCCTATATAAAACGATTAATAACAATTAAGATTAAAATACGAAAACAATAACCAACATGATTCATTTACTGTCTTCTAATTTCATTCAGCAGGCATACATTTATTCAAATGCGCCGTGCAAAAAAAGGTATCGCGGACTGCTTAATTAAAATTGTAAAAATATGATTCATGTATCTTTTGTCCCAAAATCCAACACCAGACATTAACAGGAAAATTATTTTCGTTTCTATTATTATTTTTTCACTTTTTCACACACTTCATATTAGTAGAGATAATTATGCCTTTTAAAAACACCATTGCAAATTTTTATTCATCCATAAACAAAACTGTGGAAAGCTTTCATCAATATTTATCTGATTCAAACACCAACGAACAAACTGGAGTTTCCTCCGAGCATCTCCAGGGAATAGACTACGGACAATATGTTATTTAAGTGATTTTAATAAATTGTGTTGTGTTTTAATATTAATCAAGCTCTTTGAAAATATTACATTCCGTTGCTAGTTCACTTATTGAGGGATTTCAATTAAAATTGTTGTAAGCCAAAACTGTTTCTTCGTCTATTTTTGGGAATTTAATAATTATGCCTTTGGATGTATTATGATGATCCATACACTGTCAAATTATTTTTTAATTTTGAAAATATTCTTTTACCTGACTCGTCGCTTAATTACTGACATCGATCAAAATGACGGCCATTGGATTGAACGCAAAGTCTCATGCGAAGCACAAATTTTTATTCGAGTCACAATTTCTCTTAATACTTAAGTAATTTAATGAATTGTATATCTTGAAATTACTTTCTAATTTTTAAAACATTGTTTTATCTTTTTTCTGAATACCTATAAATATAGTATATATCAATGGTTTTGTTAGCATTTCTTTCACTAACGTGATAACGGTATAATATGTAATGTTTTTCGTTAATTATGTACATCTTAGTTTTAATAAAAATGGAACAAATCATTTGAAAATACTTTTATTACATAGAAATTCGCAAGAAAACTTCTATTGATAATTATTTCGAAATTGTTTTTTTTTCCATAACTATTTTATTAGAAATACTAAAGCTAGCTTAGTTTAATAATTTTAGGTAATTTTGAAAAGATAATGATACTAAGAAGTATATTAATCAAATCGGGAAAAAATAACTATTTCATGCATCCACAGCCAACTATGATTATCACTTTTAAAAACAAAAATTTAAAGAGAAGCTTATTTAATTTTTTTAATTTTAATAGATCCTGAGTTATTTAAGTTAAAGAGGATTTAGACTAATTTTAGTTTTTTTTTAGCATATTTTAGAAAAACTGATGTTGACGTTTAATTCTTAATTATTAATTGAGCAATTAATTTCTCAATTCAACATAAGCCCCACTGACTCTCAAACATTATCGGGTTTGATAAATTAACGACTACGACACTTTTTATAATACTCTCGTACCTATACAATTCTTGTCCTAATACAAGCCCAGTCGTATCTATGGGACCAAATAAAATCTATTCCACAATTTGAAAATTATCATGTAGTATTTTCCTTATTGGTGTAACTTAAATCATTGGAACTAAACTAATTGAATATTATGTATATGGTCTTATTTATTAGTGATTAATTAACAATAATTGTTTGATATGTAGGACTCATTAAATGGGATATAATTTTTTCATTACAGATTCATTACATTTAATTACTCTATAAAATATTGCAATCGGAAGCGTTAGAGATATTATATTTCATTGAACAAGAAATCGAAAAATATTGAGATTAAGTCAAATACAGATCTTTTTTGTATGTATATTACAAAATCGATGTGCTCCTCATGCTCATATCAAAGAATATCACTGAGGTCCATCGAAAGAATTATTCGCAAAATGGCCAGAAGCAATGGTTAGATGAGTTTCAAAAAACACTGATTTGAGAAAATTGAAAGAAATAGGAAACGGAATTTCCAAAGCCAATTTTTAGTTCAAAAATAAAAATTACATCAGGGAAAAATAACTTCTTACAAACACAAAGAAGAAAATCGTTTCTTATGGGACAAAAAACATAAAAATAGACTCAACGTCAATAAAATTTAGTTATATAGTGCGATTAATCTAAATTTGAGTTCTGTATTACCCATCGGAGTATCCGAATGTCAAGATACGAATACCACAAAGACTGTCTTAAAAAAAGTGAAGTTTCCTGCAACTTTTATGGTATCATGCGTGTGCTCAAATAGGTATTAGTGTATTTTTTTATTGATTGAACTGTCAATGATACAAATATATTAAACACAAAACGATAAACTACAAAAATAAACTTCGAATGATTTCTTGAGATTTTCCGAGACGATAAATAAACATACGTTACTTCTTTGATAACTTCCGATAGATCTTAATCGTATTTCTACTTGTTTTTTTTCATTAAATCTTCGATGTTGTGGAGTTTGTTGACATGGATGTCCAATACCTTGTGACCGCCATAAAAAATACTTTCATGGTATCAGATTCAGTGATTCAGCAATCCATTTTATTGCTTCTCATTTCTTTATCCAACTATTGGGAAACATTTTACTGACAATGAGATAATGTGGAGGTGTATCATCCTGTTGAAAATATTAGGTTGGAATGAAAGTTTTTGTATTGTAATAATTAAAATTTAAAATACAATATTGAATGGAGCATGTAACATACATTTCAACGCCTTTTTTTATTATTGTCATTTTGTCGTATTAATCAGTCTTAAGCTGTTTGTCATTAACATGTTTAATAACGAGCAGAAAATCTATGTTCCTCTTAAAAGAGTATGTATTTAATCTATATATCGCAAATGATCAGTTTTAGAAAAATACAAAGTATGCCACAAGTTTTTACATTAAAACATCTACATACAAGAAATAGTTTTTATCTTAAGAATTATAAAGTTTGCAAGAAAGTAATTTCGATTTCGACAGATAAATGTTATTATAAACTTTTTTTTTAATTACTTCTATAATTTTTTGGAGTTGCCACTTTTAATGTATTTTGACAACTCTCGCTTTGAGTTTACACTAGAAGCATACTATGCATAATTTGTTGTTATTAGTTTAATATTAGCGTTAATATGAGGTGTAGCAACAAGCACTTTCAGCATATTTAATTTTTTTATTTCTATAAAATTAAGAAAGTTCCGAACTCTCATAAGGACACAGATTTATTCGATTTCAAACGTTATGCATAAATAGTGGAAATGAAAATAACAGAACAACTAATCCTTAGCTTATGTTTTTCGTAATCCAATAATGAACAAATGTATTAACATCAACGTATTAAATGACTCAGAAAATCAATTCTCAAATGCCCTGATAGTGGAATAATAAATACCGAAACGAAAAAATAAATACCGATCTGAAAACAGATTTTTCTAGTTAGTGATCCTCTAAATACAATTAACCAAAGAGTGATATACGATTTTGGATCAGAAACACGAGTAAATAGGGAAACTTTTATATAATTGATGAAAGATTTTTTATACAAAACAGTGAGTATTATTGTAAACAAAAAACTCAAAATTACTTTCTTACCAGCCTAATAAAGATTAGTTTTGCTCTACAGACTTGGTTGGCCGATGACTTGATTCATTCTTTCCCTCCTCTTCTTCTCTTTTCATATCTTTTTTCCATCTGTCTCTGGGTCTTCTCCACCTCTTTTATATACCAAGAAACGAGCAGAGCGTCTATATAAGAAATGAGCATAGACTTTATTCTCGATTCTTGATATAATTCTCTCAATTCTGCATTTGTTATTCTCATTTTTTTCCATCCTTTCTCTTATCTTTGAAGATCTTTTTCAATACTATTCTCACATTCACTACCCATATAAAAGTTACGATTATGTATTATGCATTATGTATAAGTGCTATTTCAATCTTCTCGACCATATTTTGTTAATTAGATGGTTAATACTGTCCAAGTTTTTGTTCCATCTATTAAGTCTTGTTCTCATTTCCTCATATAAATTTGGAGTCCTTGTAAAATCTGTACCTAGATAGACAAATTTTTCGATTTCTTCAAATTTGTGTATCTTCAGCTCTTTAGTTGTAAAATTCAAATTTGGCCTCTTTACAAGGGCTCGTTCTATCCGTCATGTATTTTTTTTCTCATTTATTATCAATCTCATATGTTTGTAGTCTTTTCAATTTCCTGCAATGTACGTTGAACCTCCCCTTTCGTTTTCTTTAAAATTATGAAATAGTCAGCGAAGGCCAACCATTTTTGTCTTCTGTATATGTATGTATAATGTACATACTAGCGTATTAATTCTATTTATCTTTGCTATTTCGACAATGTTCTTTAGCACAATGTTAAAAAATACCAAACGAGAATAGCGAATCTTCCTACTTCATCGGTTGACTGGCTTGTTATTGTCATTCTATTTTCTACTATAATCATTTTTATGATTTGTATAATTTAATCCTTCACGCTGAGCCTCTTCGTTGCTTTATACAAACTATTATATGTAGAACTTGAGTTGATAAAATACCTCTTTTGTTCGCCTAAAAATAATAAAATATTTTCAATCGAAAAACTTCATTTTTCCTATAGTATACTACCATAAAATATCGATAATACTTCATAATTAGAAATATACTTTTTTTATATTATATTTATTATATAACTATATAATATATGTATAGTAGATAATATTGTTGGTATAATGCCAAAACTACGAATTTGTAAATTTGGCATTTTTCAACTAAGTATAGATACTAGCAGACGTAAAAATTTTCAAAGCCTTCAATGATAAAACCACGAATGTGTATTTTATGTAGGGAAATATGCAAACTTCATTTTCTCAAAACTGAAAATTTTCACATTTGTGGCTTTGACATTGTACCGACGATATCTACTATACAGGGTGTCCCAAAAGTAAACGTAGACCTTTGAGGTACGTGTTCCTCTCATAAAAATAAGCAAAAAAGTTCATATGAACATGAGTCCGAAAATGCTTCGTTTCCGAGATACAGGGTGTTAAATTTAAAAAAAAAGGGACATTTCTTTATTTTTTAAATTCCAAACGGCTTAAGA
>JABRWK010000034.1:858229-872904 GCA_013372445.1 Hypothenemus hampei | reverse complement strand
TTCCGCTTTGCCCTTTCTTGCCTAAAAGAGAAAATTGGTTTAAACAATAAACACAATTTAGTTCTGAATAATACCAGAAGAATTGGATTTTTGTTGGTTTGAATTGTTTCTATTGGAACTATTATTGCGGGCATCCCGGCTGCGATTAAGAGTTGGTTGATGGTACACCATGGATGGACCAGGAGCATTGTATCTAAAAAATATAGATACACACAACTTACATTTTATATTTATATTTTGGAAATACAAGCGAACTTCAATATGTCGAACTGTCATAACTCGATTTCTTTGATAACTGGAACAAAATAATTGGCACTACAACATTTATATAATATAAAATTGTCTTGACATCTCGAACTTCTTTTGTGGCCAATCATGATTTGAGTTATCGAAGTTTGACTGTATACATTTACAGGGTGATGCATTAGTGCGTCAGGTTCCCATAGCTCGTATATTAATCAAGATAGAAATTTCGTTTTTGTGCAGGCTAATAATACAGCACATAAGAGAGTATTTCTCGAAAATATTTTCTAGAAAACAGGGTCCGCCATAAAAGTGTGGTAGTGCCAAATTATGTTTTTTAAAATGGAACCCTCCAATTTTTTGCTTTTTTGGATTTCTCGTTCATTTTTAAGGCCACTTTATGTAAACTGTCTTTTGTCTAAAATTTACCGTTTCCGAGTTATTCCGGAAAATCCGAAAATTTTGACAGCTGCAGGCTCCCATGAAAATTGGTGTTGTACCCTAACCGCTGCGAATTTCGGAATGGGACTTTTGCAGTTCCAAGAGGACTTAATGAGGAGCTACGCTCTGACATGTTTGAATTTCAAAAAAAATCTTTTACATCCCCCAAAATTTGCCTCCAAAGTTGCACAACTTCAAATAACAATAACTTTCTTATTTCAAATGGAATGACCCAATTTTCTCGACGGCATCATGGTTCAGAATTCAAAAATCTATAATTTTTTATTTTTGTTTTTTAATTTTTATTTTTGAATTCTGAATATTTTGTTATTGTCATTTGAAGTTTTACAATTTTGGAGGCAAATTTTGGGGGATGTAAAAGATTTTTTTTGAAATTCAAACATATCAGAGCGTAGCTCCTCATTAAGTCCTCTTGGAACTGCAAAAGTCCCATTCCGAAATTCGCAGCGGTTAGGGTACAACACCAATTTTCATGGGAGCCTGCAGCTGTCAAAATTTTCGGATTTTCCGGAATAACTCGGAAACGGTAAATTTTAGACAAAAGACAGTTTACATAAAGTGGCCTTAAAAATGAACGAGAAATCCAAAAAAGCAAAAAATTGGAGGGTTCCATTTTAAAAAACATAATTTGGCACTACCACACTTTTATGGCGGACCCTGTTTTCTAGAAAATATTTTCGAGAAATACTCTCTTATGTGCTGTATTAGCCTGCACAAAAACGAAATGTCTATCTTGATTAATATACGAGCCATGGAAACCTGACGCACCAATGCATTACCCTGTATTGTATAATTTATGTATGTATACTACCGTCCATCATAAACAGGTCTAGGTTGGTGGTGATAATTTGAACCATCAGTAGGAGCATAGTTTTGATGAAAAGTGCCTTGGTTTGGATAACTATATGCGGAATAACCAGCATTATAAGGAGGATAATGAGGACGACTAAAAATATTTTCAAAAATTGTTACATATTAACAACATTTTTGATTTTTTACTTATAACAATCATCATGGGGCCTGCGTCTAGTTGACGGATAACGATCATCTGGATTTTCTTGATTCGCAACAATCTTCACCTCGAATTTTGTAGCTGTAACAAAAATTAAAATAAATCTTAAAATGATTTTGACAATTTTCTGCTTTTATTATTACTGTTGATCAACACTTCAACCCATAATCCTAAAAGATGTGAAAACCTTCATAACATATGTTCACGATCTATTGTAGTAATTTGATATCTAGTATGTTCGAGAGTAATAATACTCTAAATATACATATAAATGCACGAAGTGTGACTATTAAATAACAGGACTGACGTCATAAATCTTTTTATTCATCATCAATTACATCAGACACATTGTCGTCTTCAATGTCCTCGCTTTGGTAATCTCTACACTGCTCCATACGAATTTTCCATTGCCCAAAGTAATGCTGGAAGTCCTGTTGTGTCAGCATATTGAGACTTTCCGCCGGATTTGCTGTCACCGTGCCCATGTACTTTTTTTTTGTTTTTTCTTTTTTAGGGTTAAAAAAGGATGTGTGGAAAATGTATATGTTAGACCACTATTTATTTGACTAAAATATTTCATATTTGAATATAAATCTCATCAAATTGTAGAAAGTTGTAGAAAATTGTTGTCAATGCGTAGAAAGAACCATACGCAATCTACTTGACGGAGCATAGGCCTTTTGTAGGTAGGTTAATGGTTAACATTCCATGTTGAAATAACCGTTTCAGTAAAATCAAAATGCTTGGCGACACTTGATGTGACAATTAATTTTAACGTTTATCTGCCAATTAAGCCGGATCAACTGCTGATCAGTAAGATTTCTTTCAGGTAAAGGGATGAACTTGGATAATACAGAATTTATTTCTTGTGAGTTTGAGCCATGTTTTAAAAAATATCTAAATTTATAGAGTAATTATGAAGAGAAATATTTCACGTTTAATTCAAAATCGAAACAAAAGTTTCTGGCAATAACTGGAGGTTATTTCGTTGACATATCTCCTATATGACATAGAGATTCATTTTAATAATTAAAATATAATATATATAATTATATCTGTACCCCGGTACAGTATTTCGGCAGTCTTCAAATATTCGACATGGTGTTATATACCTATCGAAAGAGAACATCGGATTTATTAAGATTACCATAAAAACTCATTTTCAAAAATTTGGACATAGTGTTCTATTCTTCCGGGGTACAGATATATACAATATTTATATATCAAGGCGAAGTTACAATAATTATTATTGTAACTTCGACTTGATTCTTTGCAATGTCTAAATGGAAGGGTTGTTTTGAAAATTTCCGGAATTGTTTATTAAATGTCGTTTATATTTTTATGATTTTTATATAAAATATAGCTTCATTCAAAAACAACGCTTAGTCTGCTTACGTTCTGTTTCTGGTAATGAAATAACATAGAAAACTACTTTCTATGATTCATTTACCGAATTTAAAATACGCAGTGCATATTTTTTAAGATACACAAGATGTTATGTTTCTTGCGACTGGAGTATTCTAAGCCTAAAATATGTCATTTACATTACAAAATTTCATTAGTTAAAAATAATTATGTTCTATTGATCTAGAAATCGTCTCAGTAATGATCTAATAAAACTGCATCTTTGGAGGGTGAAATTAGAATATTAATTTTATGCTTTGAATGAATAGTTACTTTATGGGGCCAAACTAGTACAATGCCATATTCAATTTGTTCTAACAAAACACGTCAAAAAATGGTTGAAATTGAAAAAATGGTTGACCAAATAGTTATATCATCGGCATTCGATAAGAGTGATACAAGTAAAAAAATGCATTTTTAGAAAAATAGATTTGAAGTTTTTATTTGACAATTTTTATTTATTGCTTGTAATGGAAAATGTCAAAGACACTTGAGCCATTTACCAATAACTATAGGTAGTTAAGATACTTTTCCAGGTAAAACTTTAAGGTTTAAATTATAATTGTATAGAAATCTCAAAAATGGCGTTTTTTGATTTGTGTCATTTTTATCGAAAGCCAACGTTATGATTACTTACAAGAATTTTCTCCTGACGCACTGTTATGTTGTGAGTTCGGTTTGCTATTATACTCATATTGTGGATACGGATATTGACCACTGAAATTAGTAGCGGTTGGTGGTAGATTTCTTTGGTCCCAAAACATATTTGGAAAAGGTCCTCCATAATAATTTCCAGGGGGACCTCTAGGATCAAAATATTCATTCATGAGAGGCGGGATGGATGGACTTTGTCTTTCTAGTGGGTGATCCATAAATGGTCGACCTCTTGGATTAGAATTCATTCGGATATGATGGTTGTTCTCGTGGTGAGATGAAGAACTATTGCGTCTAAATTGTTGTTCTTGGTAATTTCTATGACTAGTTGGTTTTCCTCGTTGCATATCTTAAAAAAATAATTAGTTTCTTAATGATATATATTATTTCTATACATATTTCAAGGAACACGTAGCACGGAAACAAATGGGCGTCCTTTTTACTATGCACTGAATCCTACGGGTTTTTAATAGCTTTTTTGGAGTATTTTATTGTTCGTATGAGAAATATTAAATACTGATGTATTAAAAAAAACATTAGTATCTTTTTTTTTTAATTGCCGCTATGGCTCACATTACAACGCATCTGAATTAAACAATTGTGTGTCCCTAAACTCTAAACATATAAAGTATAAGTGTTCATTAATAACAGTTTCTTACCTGAAAATGTATTTCGCCTTCTGTTACTACCAGAAACTTCTTCTTTATCTCGGTTTTTACCAAAAGTTTTTTCCTTTTTCTTATCATTATCTTTCTTCTTTTCCTTTACAGCTTCTTCTGTCTTTTTAAATACACCCTCATGAACATATTCTGTGTACGTGTACTCTTTGCAAATAGTTTTTCTTTGCAATTCATACAACTCCTTTATTTTCTTTCCATATAGAGGTAGTTTAAACAATTCTATCTTAGTACTGGAAATATCTTCGGATGTAACATCATCCTGTTTTCCAAGTTTTTTCTGCATTTCGGCTGCTTTAGAAAACACGGCCTTAATTTCATTATGTTCGCGTAACAATCGTTCAAGTCCCGCCAATTTGATTGAATCGAAATCGTTGCCTAGACTTTTCTCTCTATAAAAATAATATTTTGAAAACAAAGTTTACACAGAGTGTTTTATTTAGGATGATTCGAACTGTTTAAATCATATGCCAATAATATCACAAATATTACAAAAAGTTAAAAAAGTCTTAACCAGAGTAGTTATTTTCTTGTTTCTTTGAAAAGTTAGTTTGAAATTCTCTTATTTCAAATTTAAATATCTGAAACAAATAATACTTAAAACATCATTTTTTGACCATGAGCAGTCAATTTCATTTTTAAAATATTAGCAAAATAACCTACTAGATATTAAGATTTTGAAAATTAATCACTTTTAATTAAACAACTATATTTTCAGGAAGAGCTAAATGCCGTGAAAACCTTCTATTTGGAATCACGCGTGTGGTTTAAAAAAATATATTGAAATTAAACAAGGAAACCAACAAGTTTTCATTTAAAAAAACATAATTTTCGTGTGATACTTTTTTTAGTACATTCTGTAAAGTCGAAAGCAATTTTAAATTGTCAATTGTATATCTCTACATATCGTTTAAAATAAAATTTTTCGAAAAATAATACAATATGTCTATATAGTTCATGTCATTTTAGGTGAAACACCCTGTATGATAATTTTTAATTGTTACATAAATTTAAAAACTAGAACTTGACCATTATTAGAAAAAAAATTAAAAAAAGGGAAAATTTATTCTGACCAAAGATGCAAGATTTAACTTCTATTGAAGGTATCGTATCTAACAACGCCGCAAATTCTTGTAGAGCTATTGGTATATCGAAAACGGTAAGTTACAGGATAATATAACTAATGATTACAATTCTGTCACAAACTCTTTTATTCAAATTTAATATTCGTGGGCTGACATTTAATTAAAATACTTATAATTTTTTTATACAGTACGTCCGTGGCTGGAATAGTTTATAGGACAAATTGATACAAAATTTAAAGATACGAAAAAGTCATTCTTCATAATATGTTTTGCTTGTCAAAAAAATGAGAGAAAAAAATAAAATTATCAATTTAAATTTTCCAAAAAAGAAAGTAAGAATATTTAGAGGTAAAACTACTTTCTTTGTGTTGGTTTCCGCATGCTCCTCAACTTCATTAAGAACTGCTTTCTGAATCTCTACTCTCCTATGCATTCCTGAAAGATGACCTGATTTCTTAGAAGCCTCCGTTGCCGTAACGGAATATAAATTCTTGAAAAAATACTTATTAGAGATTGTTAGATATTGATATCGTTTTTGATATAACCATTTAACCCCACATGCATTTCCAATAGCAAGCCCATAATTAAAAATTATGTAGGCTAGTTTTGCATTTGTAAATTGTTGACATATTTTTTCTTTGAGACATTTTCATTAAATTTTACATAAGTCGAATGATTATTAAAGTACCGTAATCATAATAGAAAAATAAATTTATTATTCTACTTTGAATTGACATTTTTGTACCGTATATTTGGATATGAAGCCTTATATTTATTTTTCATTGACGGATATTTTGTTAAATAATTAGGAAACGGTGATAAATATAACAAAAATGAGACATATCGAAAAACTTTAAAAAAGTGTAGCGACCTAAATTCCAGAACTGAAAAAGTCTGCATCGTACCAAAAAAATCGGTTGAAAAACTAACACCCTGTATAGAATTTTCTAAAATGTAGCAAGTGTACAACATTTCAAGAAATTGTATTAAAAATTACGATGAAAAAAACTAAAATATTTATACTTATTAATATCCCATATCTTCAAATAGAAACATTTATGACTACATATTTTTAGGAATTTTTCTTCTTAACACGTTGACTACCAACATATCACACGTTTCGCTGTTTTTAGGTAATAATTACGGTAAAAAACAAAATAACTACCATAAGAGCTTAATTTAACCCAAAATGAAACATTTAAGCCAAAAAACAAAATTACAACAAATTACAGCCGACAGGAACTCTAGACTGATTTTCCCAACGCCAGTCAACGCGTTAAGGTAATATAACGTATAACCACTTGGCAGTCAACGTGTTAAAATCACTTAAAAGATATCCTTTAAAATATGTAACACTTATTAAATTGTACACTGTGCATGTAGGTTGTTATGGCTCAAAAAGTAGTGCCAATTAACCAATTTTGATATTATTTTCATAATCTATAGACCAAATACTATATAAGAAATCGACTTTGTAAGCTTTTGCCATAAAATCCTTGTTATCCAGTGTGCAGTACTGGTCACTCGAGTTATATGTATTCCATGTATTGTGTAAAGTATGTATTTACAATTAAGAAGTCCCAAAAGTAAATAAATTTGAGAAAATAACACATAAAGTGCACATTGTACAAAGGTGCTCCGCTTTTAAATCCGACTGTATATTAGTTTAATTTAAATATTAAAACTATATGTCTCTTTTGGTTCTTTCTTGTGTACCTACCTTTGTATCAAATAATTAATGTAAGTAGCATATGAGTCATTGAAGACAGTGATAGCATTATTAGAAAGAAAATAAGCAAATTTCGCATTGTTTCTAATGATAATCGCCAACTCATTCTCTAACTGTTCCTTACGTTGCTTAATGCTAACAATTACACGTTTGGTATTTTCAATGGCTGCTTCTTTGGTATCGATATTTTGGGATATAGTGNAAGATACGAAAAGTCATTCTTCATAATATGTTTTGCTTGTCAAAAAATGAGAGAAAAAATAAAATTATCAATTTAAATTTTCCAAAAAGAAAGTAAGAATATTTAGAGGTAAAACTACTTTCTTTGTGTTGGTTTCCGCATGCTCCTCAACTTCATTAAGAACTGCTTTCTGAATCTCTACTCTCCTATGCATTCCTGAAAGATGACCTGATTTCTTAGAAGCCTCCGTTGCCGTAACGGAATATAAATTCTTGAAAAAATACTTATTAGAGATTGTTAGATATTGATATCGTTTTTGATATAACCATTTAACCCCACATGCATTTCCAATAGCAAGCCCATAATTAAAAATTATGTAGGCTAGTTTTGCATTTGTAAATTGTTGACATATTTTTCTTTGAGACATTTTCATTAAATTTTACATAAGTCGAATGATTATTAAAGTACCGTAATCATAATAGAAAAATAAATTTATTATTCTACTTTGAATTGACATTTTTGTACCGTATATTTGGATATGAAGCCTTATATTTATTTTTCATTGACGGATATTTTGTTAAATAATTAGGAAACGGTGATAAATATAACAAAAATGAGACATATCGAAAAACTTTAAAAAAGTGTAGCGACCTAAATTCCAGAACTGAAAAAGTCTGCATCGTACCAAAAAAATCGGTTGAAAAACTAACACCCTGTATAGAATTTTCTAAAATGTAGCAAGTGTACAACATTTCAAGAAATTGTATTAAAAATTACGATGAAAAAAACTAAAATATTTATACTTATTAATATCCCATATCTTCAAATAGAAACATTTATGACTACATATTTTTAGGAATTTTTCTTCTTAACACGTTGACTACCAACATATCACACGTTTCGCTGTTTTTAGGTAATAATTACGGTAAAAAACAAAATAACTACCATAAGAGCTTAATTTAACCCAAAATGAAACATTTAAGCCAAAAAACAAAATTACAACAAATTACAGCCGACAGGAACTCTAGACTGATTTTCCCAACGCCAGTCAACGCGTTAAGGTAATATAACGTATAACCACTTGGCAGTCAACGTGTTAAAATCACTTAAAAGATATCCTTTAAAATATGTAACACTTATTAAATTGTACACTGTGCATGTAGGTTGTTATGGCTCAAAAAGTAGTGCCAATTAACCAATTTTGATATTATTTTCATAATCTATAGACCAAATACTATATAAGAAATCGACTTTGTAAGCTTTTGCCATAAAATCCTTGTTATCCAGTGTGCAGTACTGGTCACTCGAGTTATATGTATTCCATGTATTGTGTAAAGTATGTATTTACAATTAAGAAGTCCCAAAAGTAAATAAATTTGAGAAAATAACACATAAAGTGCACATTGTACAAAGGTGCTCCGCTTTTAAATCCGACTGTATATTAGTTTAATTTAAATATTAAAACTATATGTCTCTTTTGGTTCTTTCTTGTGTACCTACCTTTGTATCAAATAATTAATGTAAGTAGCATATGAGTCATTGAAGACAGTGATAGCATTATTAGAAAGAAAATAAGCAAATTTCGCATTGTTTCTAATGATAATCGCCAACTCATTCTCTAACTGTTCCTTACGTTGCTTAATGCTAACAATTACACGTTTGGTATTTTCAATGGCTGCTTCTTTGGTATCGATATTTTGGGATATAGTGGGGTCTATTTTTTGGATACTTTTCTTCTCGGTTTCATAATAAACGTGCATATGTACCATGTAGCTATGCCCACACTGGGTGCAGTTTTGATCTGGTCCGATGCAAGCACACTGCAGCAATTCAGGACTGTTTATTATATCTTTTGGTACATTTTGAAGATAGCACGGATTGTGGCATCTCGTTTTGTAATGATTTTCTGTTATTCCTTTGGCCACCTATAAATATTTTGATTTCATAATATAATATAATATTATAACAAACAAAATGGAACTCACCAATAATGTCTCTGTGCACTCCAAATCAGTGCATACAGTGACTGGTTCAGTTAATTTTATAACCTTCAAATCAATAACTGGAATGTATAATTTGTTTTTAAGTTCTTCCAAACTCTCCGTATCTATATTTAAATCGTTTTCGCGATTTGTCAGAATTTGTATATTATCTTGTACCAATTGAACAATATCTGCCATAGGTTGCGACAAGTGGGAAATTACATTTCTAGCCTCATTAACAGAGCATGTATTATGTACAAAATGCGGAGTTAACTCTAGTGTATAATTAAACATCCTAAAAAATCTCATATAGTATTAGGAATAAACGAATTTATTTAAAAAATCTCATACAGCCAGCACTGTTGCATTGATCTTTTCCAGCTTTCAGTGCTAGCGCTAATAACATCAGCACTAAATTCTACTCCTTTTTTGATAGCAGCAAGGGTCTGAAAAGCCTCGTTGTCAAAATAAAACACATTGCGATCCAAAGGTATTTCGGCATGAGCAGGCTGCTTTTTAATATCGTTTACAATTTTTTTCAATAATTCCAATGTATGATCCGGGCCATAATGAGATCCTAAATGATTTTGAAATAAATATTCAAATCTGATATTTAAGCTAATACGAAAGTTATGCACCAATTGTTACTAATCGTAAATTTTGGATTTTTCCCATCTTTATAAATTGTGTCTTTACGTATGAAAACTGAAACATTTGTTGAGAAATAAATATAAATCATAGCACAAGTGGAGTTATAAAAAAATGAGAAAATATTAGGTAAATTTAACAATTTAAAGAGCATGGCGGGTGTAATTATTTTAAACAACCTTGCACGCTTTTAGTTCTTCACCAGCTTCTCAAAAAACTTCCTTCGATACAGTTGGAAGACATGTGGTTCAATCCATTCTTTATTTTGGAGGCTTGTATCTTAAAACGAGATCGCTTGCTACATATATTGCTGATAATCGTCTTGTTCTCATTGTTTCAGGACCCTCCGAAGTAATTCTTTAAAACTGAGCTGTACTGACCAACAAATTCTTTTATATACTCGTAAATCTATAATGATAGTTTTCGAAAATTCTACATTTACTATATTTACTACTTTTAATTTTTAAAACTTTTGGTGCAAGACTTTCTCAATAACATATAACAATCAAATTACCTCTAGAATGTGTAAACACAAATATGATATTTTTGCTTGCGGATTTCTCAAGCCTAGAGAAAATTTCAGTAACGCAATATTGAAAGTAGGCGGTGATTCTCGCTTGTTGCGCTTTCATCAAATAGCAAATTGCATGCAACTGATGGACTCGATTTATATAACCCAAGATGTTTTCGCAATTTTGTTGATCTGCTTCAAATCCTCGGGTGTCTCCCATTCCAGGAGTATCAATCAATCTTATCTAAATATTTGACGTTTTAAACATAGTTGACAATACAAAAAATATTTACCAAAGTCTTCCCGTCATTAATGTAGAAACTGTAAGTTTTCACAAATTGAGTGGCGGAGGCTCCTGTTGTTAAATCTTCATTCTTGTCCTCGTTCGGCCCAATTTGAACAAATTTCATATCATAATTTTTGTCTGCAACCATGAAGCTTGCTGGAATAAGAACATTGAGTTTTTCTTTTTTAGCTTTCTCAAAGTCTTGAAATTGAAGGTAATTGAATACAGAGTTAATAAAAGTGGATTTCCCAACACCAGTTTCACCCAGCAATAGAATGTTGATTTCTTTTTTATGATCCATATTTAAATTTAAATTTTTCATAATTTCAAGGATCTTGTTTTCAGATGAAGACATTTCTTCTGTTGACTGTTTGCCAGGATATAATTACAATGGTAATTGGTTTATTGAGTCTGTAAAGAAAATACAATATTAGAGCAAAAGAAATACATAAATATATAAATTTAATAGGAAATAAGCATAAAGGAAGAGAATTTGGAAATTTTTGAATTTTCCGGAATAACTCGAAAACGGTAAATTTTAGAGATAAGACACTTTAAATGAACTGGGGTTAAAATTTAACGAGGAATCCGAAAATACCATTAAAAACGGGGCGTTCCATTTAAAATAACAAAGTTGGTAGCATCCCCCGACTTCTGACTTACCCTGTATACCTGCAAATATCAGTGGACGAAAGAAAAAATCGCGTGACCGGATTTTGGAAAAATTAGACAAGTTCCGTTTTGCTAATGAACTACAATAAGAAGTCTTGTTGCCGCCATAAATCAGCCAATAGTTTTCATACAACGAATATTGAAAGAAGATAAAAATAATACGCGTTTCTAACACAATTAAACCTGCCTTAAAAGAAGATAATAAAGTTACAAGATTGCAATTTGCCCTTTCATTTTTGAAGAAAGGTTTCAATCAGTTCCGATCAATGTTGAATATTGTACATATTGATGAGAAGTGGTTTTATTTAACTAAAATAAAGACCAATTACTACCTCCATCCTGAGGAAGGTCCACACAAAACTTGCATTAGTAAATGGTTCATCACAAAAATAATGTTTATTGCGGCTGTTGCGCGTCCACGATGGGATCCGCATAGGAAAGCATTCTTTGATGGAAAAATTGGGATTTAGCCTATCGTCACTGAGGAACCGGCTAAAAGGAATTCAAAAAATCGTACCAAAAGAACCATGATCAAAAAACCAGTAGAAGTTAATAGTGAAGAATATTTTTTAACTGAAAAAGTAATGACAGAAATAAGAAAAGTATGGCCTGTAGGTAGCAAGAATATGAAGATATGAATACAATAAAATAATGCTAAACCATATTCCATTGTAAATAATGGAAAAGTTCAGATTGAAGGATTTAAAGATGGATGGAACATTAAATTATTTTTCTAATCTCGGAACAGCGCGGATCTTAATGTTTTAGATATAGGATTTTTCAATGCAATACAAAGCTTGCAACATCAAACTGGAGCCTCTAACTTAAATGTACTGATACGGGCTATTAACAAATCATTTGAAGATTTAACTAAGGAAACTTTAGATGTTTTTCTGACTACAACAAGTTATGAAATGCGCCATAGAAGTTGGTGGAGATAATAACTACAAGCTTCCTCACATGAGAAAATCAGCACTTAGATCACAAAATAATCTTCCAAGCTCCCTAACTTGTGAAGAAGCGGCGATTAAACAGACACAAGATGCCGTAAATTCATATAGAAAGTCCAACACATAGACAATATTTACGATTCTATAAGTAATATGTCGACTATATTCCTGTATAATTTTATAGGTATTTTAATAATAAAGAGTATTATTCACTGTTTATATTTTGTTTTAAAATTAATCGCGATATAATAGAAATTTCAAAATCGGACAATCATTTCGGTATAAAGGTAGTATGTTATTTATCGATGTTTCTTAAGCAGTTTTGTGATGTGATGGGTTTGATGATTTCATTTTCTTAAATATTCAAAATGTTTGTCATGTTATTATTTTAGTCAAAGAACTACTTTTTGATTAAAACATTCTTTAAATTTTTGTACTATTCTGGGCATTATAGAATCACTGAAAATTTGTGTTCATATAGAAAATATGATATTTAAATTATGCAAAAATTGTAGTATTAACTGGACAGAGCCCCAGCATATTACAGATTACGGCTATTTATAAGACAATTCTTGAAAGGAAAATTACAGAAAAATGGAATGGTAAAAAAAAGAACTTAGTATTGGCCTGTAGGATCATCTGATTTGGCTTGTTTCTAGTTTTTCACAAATAATTTATAAAACTGTGTGTGCATTAAAGCCAATTATAACGACATGCAACAAGGAATTTGCAATCTGCTTGCTTCTATCACAAAGAGTCAAAATTTTAAAAATTTTACATGTTTTAATAAAAACCCGTAACAATTGTTTACAAAAAATATTTGACATGGACCGAGAAAATATTTCGTCTTATCAATGTTTTAAGCGTGGCCTACACACAACATCTTATAGTACGTGACCGGCAGTGGAAATGGAGATCACAGTTATGGCGGGGCAAGAAAAAGAAGAATAAAAAATATGTAGAATAAGGGTGGAAAATTTGGATGTCAATTGAAAAAGATTATTATTATTAGTTTTTGTTCACAGAAAAATCTTTACGTTAATAAATTTAGGAAGGAACTCTTGATTGCAGTTATTATTACAGAGTAATACATTAAGTTTTATTTGCGTCGACAAAACGTTGGGGACAAATCGTATCATAAGGATAGTACATTTAAGCAAATTTTAGAACTACATAAACACAAAAGACGGAGTTGAAAGACTAAACTTCCGGGCATAGATTTCGGAGGTTTACAAACAAATTGTTGCAGTGTGGATACTTTTGCAATGATTATTTTGTCCGCAACGCTTTGTCGACATAAATAAAACGTACGATAAGATGTTGCGTGTAGAACGTGCTTTAGTTCGCAGATACATTCAAGGTGAACTCTGTTTTTTCAAATAACAACCCTGTGTTTTTTAGTGATTTAGATTCCCTACGAAAATAAACACGTTTTTTGGTTAAATCATTTTTGGTCTACAATGTCCCCTCGATAAAGACTTACCAATCTTGTAAAATCTTTATTTATTGGCTAATTTTGATTATTTCTTTATTCAATTAGGTATTAAAAATATGTTTTCCAAAAATTAAAGAACTTTATTTTTCGACTAAAAGCATGACTACTTTAATTGAAAGTCACGTTTAATAAAGAATCATTCATTTTTATTTGACAAATGTCAATTTTGCATTTTGAATTCAAAGTATGTTAATAATCGAAGTGGTTGTAAATGTCGCTTAAATGACGTAACTCAAAAAATATTTTTTAGGTTTTACGATTTTTCTTTACCTTTATAAACAACCCCCAATTTTTCTAACAAAAATAGTCGTATCCGGCAAGTAAACCATTGAAAAACGTTAAAAAAATATCTCTAATCAATTTTTTTCTTAAAACCTACGCAAATTGCCCGTAACAAACTTATCCTTAACAAAATATGCGTATCTCACAGTCAGATATATGGGCGTAGCCAAGATGGGGCAGAAGGGGTATTTATCCACCCCTAAAAGTTTGGAAATAATGAACTTATTTGCGACAAAAACTAAAAAAAGAAAAAAAATTAGAAGAAGGCGTTTTAAATAAATTTGCTGAAGATCCTAGGCGTTTGGTTTTAATATAAATTACTTCGTTCCTTTTGTATATTTTAATAAACACGTTATTATTTGTAAAACTAAAATTTTAATTTTGTTCCCCTCTAAAACTTGG
>JABRWK010000034.1:803480-852045 GCA_013372445.1 Hypothenemus hampei | reverse complement strand
GCCAATTGTACTGTTTCATTGTATTTTTTAAAGAAATCATTTTTCAACAAAAGGGTTACTCATCGATAGGAACTTTGTTTTCAATTTAAAACAAATCGATTCTCCAAAAAAAAATCAAGTTTATTTAAAAGTAACTAATGATACAAGAATTATTAGTTCTCAATAATCATAAGACTAGAAGAAATGAAATTTTTTAAAATGATAAATTTTCAATCACTTATTGTTTTCATTCGACAATACAATGGACTTGCCGGAAATATAAATTCGTCATCTGAGTCCATCGTTCTCGATGTTTTATAACATATTAACAACGTTTAAAATAAATTTGATTTTAAAAATGTGCGAAACCGTCACATCTGTTTTACTAAAGCGATAGTAAAAGCGGCGGACGACTAGGAGAAAACCGCCACGTCTGTTTTTACTCTAAGAAGGAAGAACTTGGATGGTAGATGATTTGTTTGTTATACATTTGTGTCATATTTTGAAAAATATCCAAATTGATAAAGCGATTATGTAGAAAAGTATTCAAGTTTAAGTCAAAACTAAAACAAAAATCGAAAAAAAAATCTTAATTACTTGCAATGATTGGAGTTTATTTTGTGGACATATCTCGTATATGACATGGAGATTCATTTTAATCATTGTAACTTCGAATTGAATCTTTACAATGTTTAAACAGAAAGGTTGTTTTCAAATTTTTCGGAATTGTTTATTAGATGTTGCTTGTTTTTATGATTTTCATTCAATAACAACACTTACAATTAGACTGTTAGAATGTTTTCACAATATATAATATATTGTAAGCAATAAATTATTGCAATATTACACTGCTACCAAAATACTTGTGTTTAAATGAGTGGTTTTCACACGTACGCAATACGATAACTTATTGTATCGCATATATTTTAGTATCAGTGTAATATTGCAACAATTTATTGCTTGCAATATATGTATTGCACATTGTAAACGAGGTTGTCATTTGAAAAAATGACCGATGAGGTCCTATCTCGAACAGGAATGATTAATGTTTAAGGAAAATTGTTTTTTAAAAACTAAATCGACGTGTCCCAGAATTTTTTCCATAACATGCTAGTTTTAAAATTAACTAATTGTAAGTAATTTATTTCATACTTTACGAAATCACTCGAAAATCGTAAATATCTCAGTAACTGTTGAAGTTCGGTATAGGACATGTTATATGGAATATACTTGGAATTTGAAGCTGAATCTAAATATTAAATAAAAAATAGGTGGGTCCATTTGGAAAAATAAAGTTGGTGGCCGTCACTGGTTTTCGTGCCACCCTGTATAAACGAAGTTGTAATAAAAAAAACCTCAGCCAAAAATAAAAATCGACGGGTCCGAGCGTTTTTCTTTAAAATAAACTCCTGAATTTTAAATGAAGTTATTCCTTACTTTTGGGAAGCACTGTATATATTTCTTGCGACTAGTGTATGTAAAAATAATTATCTTTCATTTACCTAAAAGTCTTATCAATCAGTATTTGATAAAAGTGCATTTCTGAAGGGTGAAATTAGAATATTAATTTTATGCTTTAAATGCTGCTTTTATGCCTTAAAGTTACTCTATGGGGACAAATTAATACCATGCACTATTCAATTAGTTCTAATAGACCACAAAAAATTGTTGAAATTTTGACCAAATAAGTACCTGCCTTAACCTAAAATTCTTACAGGGATTTTCCACTGATGCAATATGATGTCGTTCCGGTCTGCTATTATACTCATATCGTGGATACGGATGTTGACTATTGAAATTAGTAGATGGTGGTGGATTTCTTGGGTCGCTGTAGAAACTCAGAGGAGGTCCATTGTAGTAACTTCCAGGTGGCCCCCCTAGTAATGGGGGTGGATAATCATTCCTTGATGGCGGCATGAGCGGGTCTCGTGTTTCTGGTGGGTAATTCATAGGTGGTCGATCTCTTGAATCAGAATTCTGCAATTTGTGATGCCTGATCTCATGGTAAGATGGAGGAGGAGTATGAGAACGTCTAAAATTCCTAAATTTTTGTTCTTGAGTGTTTGGATTTGCTGATGTTCCTCCTTTGGTGTCTTAAAAAAATAATTAGTATTTTAATAGTCATCCTTCTATTATACATATTTGAAGGAACATTTAGCCCAGAAGCAAATGACCGTTTTTTTTATAACACAGTGAATTTTGCGCGTTTTTAGTAGTGTCTTAGTAGTCTTGAGTTATTTATTGTTCGTATGAGGAATATTAAATACAGACGCATTAAAAAAAACATTAGAATGTCTTTTTTAATTGCTGTTGAAGCTCACATTGGCCCAGTTTTTTCATCTACGAATAAATTTAACTGACAGTTAATTGTCACGATTACGCACAAAAGCACTACTCTGATTGACTGATTTCAATATAACCATGACATTTAACCGTCAATTAAATTTATTAGTAAATGAAAAAACCGGGCCATTATGATGAACGTAAATTAAAGGCTCGTGTGCTCCTAGGTACTGAAACATATGAAATCTAGGTATTGATATCAATAGCTTCTTACTTGAATAAGTATTTGTATTTTGCTTTTTGTTGACACCGGATGCTTTTTGTTTTTCCTCTTTTTTATCCGTAGTTTGTTCCTTTTTCTTATTATTATCTTTCTTTGGTTCTTTTGCAGCTTCTTCCATACTTTTAAATACGCCCTTATGAACATATTCTGTGTACGTGTACTCTTTGCAAATAGTTTTTTTTTGCGATTCATACATCTCCTTTATTTTCTTTCCATATAGAGGGAGCTTAAATAGTTCCACCATAGTGCGGGAAATTTCTTCGGATGTAACATCATCGTGTTTTCCAAGTTTCTTCTGCATTTCGGCTGCTTGCGAAAACACAGTCTTAATTTCCTTATGTTGACGTAATAATTGTTCAAGTCCTTCCAATCTGGTCCAATCGCAATTGGCACCAAAACCTTTTTCTCTATAAAAATATTTTGGAAAATGAATATTTTTAACTTTTTGTATCAACAAAATAAATATTTTTAACCAAGTACTGCAAATGGCGTTTTGGGTTGCTAACATTAGTATGTTAATCTAAACTTCCGTTATTAGTATTTTTTTAAACGTTATAAACTAAGAAATATTTCCCTTTAAGTATGGCTTTAAGAAAATGGTTTTTAATGAATTTTTATTCAACCACATTAGATACCGGTTTCAATATTGGTATAAAACCTACCCCCGGGAATTACAATAGTAATTACAGATCGATGAATTCAATGGTTTTACTATGGAGTGATTTACATTTTTGGTTCTAATATCTTTAATATCGGATGCAATTTTTATAGGGCCGTAGCTTTTTAGTAAGAATTTATGAACATAAGTTTATGTGTACTTTTTTCATGTATTGGGCGTACAATTAAGAAAAGCGGTCGGCTATAGCTCAAAAACTATTAGAGCTATAACGATAAAATAAAAAAACAAATTATAAATAAAATCGAGAAAATATTATGGAAATTGTTTTTAAGTTCCGGCCAAAGCCACCAGATGGCGATTTACTCATTTTAAACTTTCCCCATTAGCATATTATATGCTTCCCCCTGCCTTTATTTGGACAGCAATCGCAAAAATTCATTAAATAAAGTTTTACATATTGGCCACTAGTTTATAATGGATATATTTTTTCAAATACATTATTATAGAAAATTGCTCAAAAAATGAGAATTTCCATTTAAAATAAGTGAAACACCATCTGGCGGCTTTGGCCGGAACTAAAAAACAATTTTCCATAATTTTTTTCTCGGTTATATTTATAATAAGATTTTTTATTTCATCGTTATAACTCTAATAGTTTTTGAGATATAGCCGACCGCTTTTCTTAATTGTACGCCCGGTACATACCCCCACTCCACAATTGTGTCTGTATATTATATCAATGAAAATATGTATTAACACTATTAGTTTCTTTCTTGCTTACCTGTGTATCAAATACTGGATGTAAGTTTCATAAGAGTCATTGAAGGCAGTGATAGCATTATTAGAAAGAAAATAGGCAAATTTCGCATTACTTCTAATAATAATCGCCAACTCATTTTCCAACTGTTCTTTACGTTGCTTAATGCTAGCAATTATACGTTTGGTATTTGCAATGGCGGATTCTTTGTTGTTGATATTCTGTGATACGGTGGGGTCCATTTTTTTCCATTTTTCTTTTTAGTTTCATAATAAACATGCATATGTACCATGTAGCTATGCCCACATTTGGTGCAATTTTTATTTGGGCCGATGCAAGCACACTGCAGTAATTCAGAACTGTTTATTATAGCATTTGGTACATTTTGAAGATAGCACGGATTGTGACATCTCGTTTTGTAATGATTTTCTCTTATTCCTTGACCCAGCTACAAATATTTCAATTTCATAATACAATGTAATATTATAACAAACAACTCACCGATAAAGTCTCTATGCACGACGAACCAGTACATACAGTGACAGGCTGAGTTAAATTTATGACGTCTAAATCGATAACTGGAATGAATAATTTCTTTTTAAGTTCTTCCAAACTCTGCGTATCGATATTTAAATCCTTTTCGCGATTTGTTAGAATCTGAATATTATCTTGTACTAGTTGAACGATATCTGCCATGGGTTGCGACAAATGAGAAATTATTTTTCTAGCTTCATTAATGGAGGATGTATTATGTACAAAATGAGGATATAACTGACATGTATATTTAAGCATCCTAAAAATTTCATATTGTATTAGGAATAAACGAATTTATGTAGAAAGCCTCTTACAGCCAGCACTGTTGCATTGATTTTTTCCAGCTTTCAATGCTAGCGCTAATGACATCAGCTCTTAATTCCACACCTTCCTTAATAGCGGCCAACGTTTGAAAAGCCTCATTGTCAAAATAAAATACATTGCGGCCCAAAGGTATTTCGGCATGAGCAGGCTGTTTTTTAATATCGGTTATAACCTTTTTCAACAATTCCAATGTATTATCCGGGCCATAATGAGATCCTAAACAATGTTTAAACAATTATTTAACATAACCGTTTGTTTGATATGAAAGTCTTGCACCAAATCTACACATTAAGGATAAAAACTGAGATAGGAAGTGGTCCGTACAGATCTGAGTTTGTCTTTAAGAGAAAATTTTGATAGTATGTAGGATGTAGTTTCAAAAAATAAAACAATGCAGGAGAGTATAATGGTATTTTCAACTAAGATAAAGATACGATGACTTGCATTGTGTGGAAAACAAACACAGAGTGATCACCAATTCCCCACGGAATTCCCTTCGATATTGTTAGAGGAGGAACGATTTGTAGATGTCAAGACGCACCTGTTCATCGATTGGTCAATCTTAAATCCATATCAATTGAGTCTTTCTCTTGAGAAGATGAGTTGTGATATTGATAACTAATCAACTATTCATAAAATTATCAGTAATTCGAGTCGTTACTTCGGAGGCATTTATCCTTAGTCGCGAAACGCTGGAGTGATTGTGTTAACAATATCTCATTATGCATATCAAGTACAATGAGATATGGTATCCCTATCAAACATTTAGTTGTTTTAGGAATCTTTGTGATTCTCTAAAATTGAGTCGTACGGACCGGTCAATTCTCTTACATAAAAAACAGTAATAGTTTCAGAACATTTTACACTGACACTTTTTAATTTTTCAAACTTTTGATCCAAGACTTTCTCAATAATATATTTTATAATAACCAAATTACCTCTAGAATGTGTAAACACAAATATGATATTTTTGCTTGCGGATTTCTCAAGCCTAGAGAAAATTTCAGTAACGCAATATTGAAAGTAGGCGGTGATTCTCGCTTGTTGCGCTTTCATCAAATAGCAAATTGCATGCAACTGATGGACTCGATTTATATAACCCAAGATGTTTTCGCAATTTTGTTGATCTGCTTCAAATCCTCGGGTGTCTCCCATTCCAGGAGTATCAATCAATCTTATCTAAATATTTGACGTTTTAAACATATGTAGTTAACAAACAACACAAAAAATATTTACCAAAGTCTTCCCGTCATTAATGTAGAAACTGTAAGTTTTCACAAATTGAGTAGAGGAGGCCCCTGTTGTTACATCTTCATTCTTGTCCTCGTTTTGTCCAATTTGAACCAATTGCATTTGACCATTTTTGTTTGCAATCTTGAAGCTTGCTGGAATAAGAACATTGAGTCTTTCTTTTTTAGCTTTCTCAAAGTCTTGAAATTGAAGGTAATTGAATACAGAGTTAATAAAAGTGGATTTCCCAACGCCAGTTTCACCCAGTAATAGGATGTTGATATTTTTTTATCATTCAAGTTTAACTTTTTCAAAGTTTCAGTTATATTTTCTTCAGGTGAAGACATTTCTTCTGTGGATTGTTCGTCAGGATCTAATTGTAAGGGTGACTGACTGGTGGAGCCTGTAAAGAATATTTAATATTAAACTAAATATACTATATGTGTATATCATATGGTATTATTGAAAAAAAAATACATGAAAGAACATAGTAAACTCCATTTATAACGTATCGTTCAGGAGAGAAATTTTACAGGGTGTTTCACCTAAAACGTTTATTAAGTAAAATAGTTCATACGAATTCGCTTATAAGATAATTATCAAGCTTTATAGGAACTTTGGTGACTTAAGGAAGAGTATTAGAAGAAATGTTCTTACTTAAATAGAAACTATGTATGTACATATTTTATTTTGGTTTTAAAATAGTCATTAATATTCGGATATTTTTATTAATATATTCTTATATTTATCAAAGACAGTTTCAAATAATTAGTATTTCTTAATTTNAAAAGTCTTATCAATCAGTATTTGATAAAAGTGCATTTCTGAAGGGTGAAATTAGAATATTAATTTTATGCTTTAAATGCTGCTTTTATGCCTTAAAGTTACTCTATGGGGACAAATTAATACCATGCACTATTCAATTAGTTCTAATAGACCACAAAAAATTGTTGAAATTTTGACCAAATAAGTACCTGCCTTAACCTAAAATTCTTACAGGGATTTTCCACTGATGCAATATGATGTCGTTCCGGTCTGCTATTATACTCATATCGTGGATACGGATGTTGACTATTGAAATTAGTAGATGGTGGTGGATTTCTTGGGTCGCTGTAGAAACTCAGAGGAGGTCCATTGTAGTAACTTCCAGGTGGCCCCCCTAGTAATGGGGGTGGATAATCATTCCTTGATGGCGGCATGAGCGGGTCTCGTGTTTCTGGTGGGTAATTCATAGGTGGTCGATCTCTTGAATCAGAATTCTGCAATTTGTGATGCCTGATCTCATGGTAAGATGGAGGAGGAGTATGAGAACGTCTAAAATTCCTAAATTTTTGTTCTTGAGTGTTTGGATTTGCTGATGTTCCTCCTTTGGTGTCTTAAAAAAATAATTAGTATTTTAATAGTCATCCTTCTATTATACATATTTGAAGGAACATTTAGCCCAGAAGCAAATGACCGTTTTTTTTATAACACAGTGAATTTTGCGCGTTTTTAGTAGTGTCTTAGTAGTCTTGAGTTATTTATTGTTCGTATGAGGAATATTAAATACAGACGCATTAAAAAAAACATTAGAATGTCTTTTTTAATTGCTGTTGAAGCTCACATTGGCCCAGTTTTTTCATCTACGAATAAATTTAACTGACAGTTAATTGTCACGATTACGCACAAAAGCACTACTCTGATTGACTGATTTCAATATAACCATGACATTTAACCGTCAATTAAATTTATTAGTAAATGAAAAAACCGGGCCATTATGATGAACGTAAATTAAAGGCTCGTGTGCTCCTAGGTACTGAAACATATGAAATCTAGGTATTGATATCAATAGCTTCTTACTTGAATAAGTATTTGTATTTTGCTTTTTGTTGACACCGGATGCTTTTTGTTTTTCCTCTTTTTTATCCGTAGTTTGTTCCTTTTTCTTATTATTATCTTTCTTTGGTTCTTTTGCAGCTTCTTCCATACTTTTAAATACGCCCTTATGAACATATTCTGTGTACGTGTACTCTTTGCAAATAGTTTTTTTTTGCGATTCATACATCTCCTTTATTTTCTTTCCATATAGAGGGAGCTTAAATAGTTCCACCATAGTGCGGGAAATTTCTTCGGATGTAACATCATCGTGTTTTCCAAGTTTCTTCTGCATTTCGGCTGCTTGCGAAAACACAGTCTTAATTTCCTTATGTTGACGTAATAATTGTTCAAGTCCTTCCAATCTGGTCCAATCGCAATTGGCACCAAAACCTTTTTCTCTATAAAAATATTTTGGAAAATGAATATTTTTAACTTTTTGTATCAACAAAATAAATATTTTTAACCAAGTACTGCAAATGGCGTTTTGGGTTGCTAACATTAGTATGTTAATCTAAACTTCCGTTATTAGTATTTTTTTAAACGTTATAAACTAAGAAATATTTCCCTTTAAGTATGGCTTTAAGA
Source organism: Hypothenemus hampei (assembly GCA_013372445.1). Taxonomy (NCBI): domain Eukaryota; kingdom Metazoa; phylum Arthropoda; class Insecta; order Coleoptera; family Curculionidae; genus Hypothenemus; species Hypothenemus hampei. The sequence continues at coordinate 843,594 of JABRWK010000034.1, read as the reverse complement.
AAATGGTTTTTAATGAATTTTTATTCAACCACATTAGATACCGGTTTCAATATTGGTATAAAACCTACCCCCGGGAATTACAATAGTAATTACAGATCGATGAATTCAATGGTTTTACTATGGAGTGATTTACATTTTTGGTTCTAATATCTTTAATATCGGATGCAATTTTTATAGGGCCGTAGCTTTTTAGTAAGAATTTATGAACATAAGTTTATGTGTACTTTTTTCATGTATTGGGCGTACAATTAAGAAAAGCGGTCGGCTATAGCTCAAAAACTATTAGAGCTATAACGATAAAATAAAAAAACAAATTATAAATAAAATCGAGAAAATATTATGGAAATTGTTTTTAAGTTCCGGCCAAAGCCACCAGATGGCGATTTACTCATTTTAAACTTTCCCCATTAGCATATTATATGCTTCCCCCTGCCTTTATTTGGACAGCAATCGCAAAAATTCATTAAATAAAGTTTTACATATTGGCCACTAGTTTATAATGGATATATTTTTTCAAATACATTATTATAGAAAATTGCTCAAAAAATGAGAATTTCCATTTAAAATAAGTGAAACACCATCTGGCGGCTTTGGCCGGAACTAAAAAACAATTTCCATAATTTTTTCTCGGTTATATTTATAATAAGATTTTTTATTTCATCGTTATAACTCTAATAGTTTTTGAGATATAGCCGACCGCTTTTCTTAATTGTACGCCCGGTACATACCCCCACTCCACAATTGTGTCTGTATATTATATCAATGAAAATATGTATTAACACTATTAGTTTCTTTCTTGCTTACCTGTGTATCAAATACTGGATGTAAGTTTCATAAGAGTCATTGAAGGCAGTGATAGCATTATTAGAAAGAAAATAGGCAAATTTCGCATTACTTCTAATAATAATCGCCAACTCATTTTCCAACTGTTCTTTACGTTGCTTAATGCTAGCAATTATACGTTTGGTATTTGCAATGGCGGATTCTTTGTTGTTGATATTCTGTGATACGGTGGGGTCCATTTTTTTTCCATTTTTCTTTTTAGTTTCATAATAAACATGCATATGTACCATGTAGCTATGCCCACATTTGGTGCAATTTTTATTTGGGCCGATGCAAGCACACTGCAGTAATTCAGAACTGTTTATTATAGCATTTGGTACATTTTGAAGATAGCACGGATTGTGACATCTCGTTTTGTAATGATTTTCTCTTATTCCTTGACCCAGCTACAAATATTTCAATTTCATAATACAATGTAATATTATAACAAACAACTCACCGATAAAGTCTCTATGCACGACGAACCAGTACATACAGTGACAGGCTGAGTTAAATTTATGACGTCTAAATCGATAACTGGAATGAATAATTTCTTTTTAAGTTCTTCCAAACTCTGCGTATCGATATTTAAATCCTTTTCGCGATTTGTTAGAATCTGAATATTATCTTGTACTAGTTGAACGATATCTGCCATGGGTTGCGACAAATGAGAAATTATTTTTCTAGCTTCATTAATGGAGGATGTATTATGTACAAAATGAGGATATAACTGACATGTATATTTAAGCATCCTAAAAATTTCATATTGTATTAGGAATAAACGAATTTATGTAGAAAGCCTCTTACAGCCAGCACTGTTGCATTGATTTTTTCCAGCTTTCAATGCTAGCGCTAATGACATCAGCTCTTAATTCCACACCTTCCTTAATAGCGGCCAACGTTTGAAAAGCCTCATTGTCAAAATAAAATACATTGCGGCCCAAAGGTATTTCGGCATGAGCAGGCTGTTTTTTAATATCGGTTATAACCTTTTTCAACAATTCCAATGTATTATCCGGGCCATAATGAGATCCTAAACAATGTTTAAACAATTATTTAACATAACCGTTTGTTTGATATGAAAGTCTTGCACCAAATCTACACATTAAGGATAAAAACTGAGATAGGAAGTGGTCCGTACAGATCTGAGTTTGTCTTTAAGAGAAAATTTTGATAGTATGTAGGATGTAGTTTCAAAAAATAAAACAATGCAGGAGAGTATAATGGTATTTTCAACTAAGATAAAGATACGATGACTTGCATTGTGTGGAAAACAAACACAGAGTGATCACCAATTCCCCACGGAATTCCCTTCGATATTGTTAGAGGAGGAACGATTTGTAGATGTCAAGACGCACCTGTTCATCGATTGGTCAATCTTAAATCCATATCAATTGAGTCTTTCTCTTGAGAAGATGAGTTGTGATATTGATAACTAATCAACTATTCATAAAATTATCAGTAATTCGAGTCGTTACTTCGGAGGCATTTATCCTTAGTCGCGAAACGCTGGAGTGATTGTGTTAACAATATCTCATTATGCATATCAAGTACAATGAGATATGGTATCCCTATCAAACATTTAGTTGTTTTAGGAATCTTTGTGATTCTCTAAAATTGAGTCGTACGGACCGGTCAATTCTCTTACATAAAAAACAGTAATAGTTTCAGAACATTTTACACTGACACTTTTTAATTTTTCAAACTTTTGATCCAAGACTTTCTCAATAATATATTTTATAATAACCAAATTACCTCTAGAATGTGTAAACACAAATATGATATTTTTGCTTGCGGATTTCTCAAGCCTAGAGAAAATTTCAGTAACGCAATATTGAAAGTAGGCGGTGATTCTCGCTTGTTGCGCTTTCATCAAATAGCAAATTGCATGCAACTGATGGACTCGATTTATATAACCCAAGATGTTTTCGCAATTTTGTTGATCTGCTTCAAATCCTCGGGTGTCTCCCATTCCAGGAGTATCAATCAATCTTATCTAAATATTTGACGTTTTAAACATATGTAGTTAACAAACAACACAAAAAATATTTACCAAAGTCTTCCCGTCATTAATGTAGAAACTGTAAGTTTTCACAAATTGAGTAGAGGAGGCCCCTGTTGTTACATCTTCATTCTTGTCCTCGTTTTGTCCAATTTGAACCAATTGCATTTGACCATTTTTGTTTGCAATCTTGAAGCTTGCTGGAATAAGAACATTGAGTCTTTCTTTTTTAGCTTTCTCAAAGTCTTGAAATTGAAGGTAATTGAATACAGAGTTAATAAAAGTGGATTTCCCAACGCCAGTTTCACCCAGTAATAGGATGTTGATATTTTTTTTATCATTCAAGTTTAACTTTTTCAAAGTTTCAGTTATATTTTCTTCAGGTGAAGACATTTCTTCTGTGGATTGTTCGTCAGGATCTAATTGTAAGGGTGACTGACTGGTGGAGCCTGTAAAGAATATTTAATATTAAACTAAATATACTATATGTGTATATCATATGGTATTATTGAAAAAAAAAATACATGAAAGAACATAGTAAACTCCATTTATAACGTATCGTTCAGGAGAGAAATTTTACAGGGTGTTTCACCTAAAACGTTTATTAAGTAAAATAGTTCATACGAATTCGCTTATAAGATAATTATCAAGCTTTATAGGAACTTTGGTGACTTAAGGAAGAGTATTAGAAGAAATGTTCTTACTTTAAATAGAAACTATGTATGTACATATTTTATTTTGGTTTTAAAATAGTCATTAATATTCGGATATTTTTTATTAATATATTCTTATATTTATCAAAGACAGTTTTCAAAATAATTAGTATTTTCTTAATTTTTGTTGAACAATTTTACTTTAATTAAAACCACGTAGTCTCGTCGTATATACAGATGAATTTTTGGTGACAGCTTAATGAACCCTAATGTATTAAATTCAAAGAGAAAAATTATTTCACTTAGGTATAATTGACCAAATGCACAATAAACATATTGTAGAATCTCAAATTTCAATAATTTTTTTGAAAGAAATTTAACATTTTAAGTTGAAAGTTTAAATTTAATTTAAAAATTAAGTTTCAGAAATAAAGGTACATTTATGTTAAAATTTTGTTTTTCCAGAAGGTGGTCATGATACGTCGAACGTTTATGCTTGAATGTCGTTGTGTTTAATAGTTTGACAGTAGGCATTAACAATAATTATTGTTTTTTAAATTTTGTTAATAAAATAATTATTATTTAAACGAAGTTATAATGAATTTATTTGGACAATGTGATGAAATCGTAGCCCAGATCTATAAGTTTATCGAAAAATATCCTGATTTATCACAATCCTATAAATATATGTATAAAGAAAAATACAAATTTTTAAAAATAATATCATAAATGTTGTTAAAAACGTCAGCCGTTGGATTTCAAGTACTCTAAAATCCTATTGTTTATTTAAGTTGTAGTGGCCTCCTCCAACTCCATTGGAATTTATTCACGCACTTCGCCTTTTGTATGTATTGAATTTTTTTTATGAACTGTAGTGTAATATACTTTATATATATATAATTTTGAAGTATCCTATAAATAGACATTAAATCGGATGAACTTGCTGACCAATCCGACGGGCCTAAATGATGAAACCTGTAGTCAACGAATATATCAAAAAGTTCCCAGGATATTGAGTTGTATGAATAAAATGAAGGAAATACTTTTACTTCAAAATTGCGAAAAAAATATTCCATTCGAAGTGTTAATTCATGTATTGACAGATAAAGATTGAAATATTTCTCTCGAAATTTTGAGATAGAAGTATTTGCTACATTTTACTTATACGATCCACTATCTCGGTAGAGTTAGCCGGTGAATACTCCATCAAACTGAAACTAACGATTTCTATGTTTACTACCTTTTTTAATATTTCTAATTTTTTTGCGGAATTCACAATTTCTCATAAATTAAAAAACGAATTTTATTCTTTAGTAAACAAAATACGTTGAAACTAACTTTATCTTGAAATATCTTTTTCTTTCGGCACATGTAGATTTTGATTTGCTCAGATATGGTTGTTTCTGTAGTTTAAAATACCTCTCGTGGAAAACTTTGCTTCGTGAGTCCAAATAAGGTTGTTTAAAAATTCTGAATTCCTAAATATGAAGAATCCATTATAATAATGATGAATTTCCATTTGACATACAGTTTTGAAATATTTGTATTTAAAGGTTTTAAATTTGAAATGATTTTCGCTGTGATTTTTATTTAAACTGCTAATTTTTAATTTCTTACTATGAATATAAATGTACATTTTCTTTAACTAATATTTTGTATTGAATAGTCATTATTGCTGCAAACAGATGTAACGCTGAGCATTTTAGTCTTGTGGATGAAATTTTGAAAATTGTATTGCTCGGTATTACCTACAAACGATATTACTGAGATAGTCATTAAAAGTGACTGCATACATAAGGTAACAGAATAACATATAGTTTGAATTTGAACATTTTTGGACATTCATCATTATTACAATGGACCCCTTCATATAACAGTAATTCTTCATCAAAAGCAATCCTTTGAGCAAAAGTTTTAAGTTTTAACTCTTAAAGCTTAATACATTTTTTTAAACAAGTTCATGTTGTGATTTTTAGAAGATAAATATAGTATAGTTAAATATATTAACAAAGAACATCAAATAATTCAGAATTATGTCTAAAATAGAAAAAACCTTCCCATTAAAAATGGCAAAGTTGCTACTATTTTTCAGTAGAAGAGGCAACATTGAATCATTCAAAATAATTTAGATGATGGATTTAGATGGACCAGACTCGCTTACCTGAATTACCATATAATTGCGACGATGCTACGAACCGATTTTCATAAACCTTTAAAATGCTATCGATAGGGAGTCACTCTGTATAATACATGATAGCTACGGTAGAATTTAATAAGGAACATTATAACCATATAATAGTGTTTAAATAGACTAGGAATGTTGATCTTTTATTGAATATACAAATTACTATTAATAACAGGCACCTAAAGTATTCCAAAAAATGATGTAAAAGAAGTTATCTAAAAATATTGCTTATACACGTGCATCAAAAACTCAAATATATATCTACAATGATTTTGTTAACGGAAAGATTATATCGAACAAATTTCTGATAAATATTGAAATACCTACGTGTTTTTATCTTGTTATTTTGATTTTTATCTCAAATCGCCGTACCATTATTCCTTATTTTTTTAATTATTCGTAGGCGATTCAAATAAATAATCTTGAATAATAATAAAGGAACTGAATTAACTATGTAATTTCCTTTATAATTTCCATCGTTAATTCGATTCTGTGTGTTCACCAGTATGCGCTAATGTTCAAATGTAAACAAAAAACTATATCGAGACACACAAAATGTTTTGAAATACTTACACTCCGTCCGTGCCTAATGCTTTGCACAAATTCTATGAAAACTCTGGAGAAAAACGCTCATGTACATCAAGTACACAGATAAAAAGCGTATATTCTGACATTTACTTGATATATACAGGATGGTTTAGAAAAAGTTATGATCCGGATTCTACTTATGATTCTAAGTATTTTTCATTCAATATATCTCATCTACCTTCAATTATTTTGGAAACCAGAAAATAAAATATGAAGAAAGAAAATGTTAGTTTTAATGATGTTTTATATTTTACGTTCATCTCCAAGAAATCCAAAAAATGTCTGTTCAATTACAAAATCTTTCAATGTTTCTTTAAAAAAATTTCTTATGGAAACGTAAACTTGCAAGCCAATAAGGCTTTTAGTAACGCTAATCGTCATCTTCTCCAAAGTAATTGAAGACCAATTTAAGATGTATTAAAAGAAAAATACGTAGAATTAAAACCAGACTACAAAAATATACAAAAAAACGATACTTTTTTTTGAAAAAGTTAACCTACAGATCATAAATCTTTTTAAGCCGCCCTGTATACATCGAATATGTCAGAAAATGCGCTTTTTATCCGTGTCCCTAATGTATATAAGTGTTTTTCTAACAGTACACCCGTGGTTTTTAATTGAATTTGTACAAATATAGAAACGCAGTCTATACATATATAGGTTGCTATTTCATATTGTTCGATAACGATAACGATATTGTTATCGAACAATGACGAATAAAATATCGGCTTTAATTCATGCTATGATTGAAGGGCAATACGAATTTTTTCTACCGAATTTTCACTGTAATTGAAATTTATTATAAATATATAAATTTCCATGGTTTATAGTGGGAGTGGCGTATCTAAGACACCTGAACCAAGTAGAAAAGCTTTGAAGGCACGCGAGAAAAATTATTGATGTTGACGGTAATAATTATTTTTGAATATAGAGTTGAGAATAAACGAGGATCGAGGATTCTGGTTACCATTTTCGCTTCACACGCTTAGGACACATTTGAAGATGCTGAAGTGTAAAACATTTTGCGCACGATTAAAAAAATATTCCCCACCGCTGATCCAAAGACTTAAATTAATGAAACAGAAGCATTTTAGATCTTCGAGTTTAAAGATACTTTCAAAAATCTGTATTAAAACTATGGCTATTGTTTTAGTACCGTGTCGATTTCATTTTATGTTGACTGTAAACTTAGATATACAGTAGAGCCTCCGCATCCGCGGGCTCAGTATCCGCGGTTTGGATTAGCTTATTTCTTACATATGCAATTTTTAATACACAATTGTAAGAATTTCTTAACCAACCCCAAAAAACACTTTGTATGTTGTTTTGAATATAGTCACAAAAATGAGCGATATAATTAAATTTTAGAACACAGCTGTCTATGTGCGAAATTATTATATTAAAATTTGAGATCTTTGTTTAACTGTTTGCGGATGATCATATATGTATAGCTGCATCCAAGTGTTCTCATTTTCCGACATTTTGATTGGTTTGGAGGTGCTGACAAAGGACAATGAGATTTTTTAGTTTGTCTAAATGATCGATGTTTTCAGTTTTTATTTTTAAGTTTAAATAGTGATTTCTTGTTGATACAATATAAATATAATAAAACGTTTTTCTTTCCTTTTAGTTTAGTATTAATTGTGTTTTATGTGTTCATTTATACTCGAAAATATGGTGTTCGCTACTATCCGCGGACGACGGCGTAACCAAACCCCCATCGGATACGGAGGCTATACTGTACCCACATCCTTCTTCTCAGTTTTCTTTGTTCTTTGGTACTTTCCAATTCTTTGTTTAAAAATTGAAAAAAAAATTGAATTGAAATTTAAAAGAAAATTTGCAATCACATTATTATACATATCGTATTATAGTATATTATACTTGTTTTCGTATTTGTGTCCATCTATCTGAAAACTTCAAGGAAGGCTTAGAAAAGCTTGAGTGAAATTACACCTATTTTTTCGTCAACTTGTGACATTTTCTTTTTATTATCTACTTAAAAAATCTAAAATTAGTTAATGATACCTTTTGTCCATATTCCTGTTTAGAAAACTACATAAATAACAATAATGTTTAACGTTTTTATCGTATTGGCATAGATTGAAAGTACGCCGTTTATGATGAAGAAAAACTGTAACTCGACATTATTAAGAAATCCACATTAAAAAATAATGGAATAAAGTTGTGGAATGGCCTCCCAAAGATATTTTATTTTCACAAGACAACGCATCAGCACGCAAATTGAATGTTGTTATGAACAAACCTCGTGATTTGTGATTCGAATTAGTTGACCACCTCTCATATTCCCCTGATTTAGCCAGGACTCATCTTTTTTCTAAACTGGAGAAATGTTTGAATGTCGAAAAAGTTCTTTGAATGATTGTGTCTGTGGAAAGGCAGATTATAATTATTACAATAAAACGTTCAGATAAAATTTTTGTTATTTCAATTGTTCACGTATACATACTACTATATATTCTGTTCACCGGTAATAATAGTGACATATTTCCAAACTTATAAAAATCTTAAGAAATGTTACACCAAATGTTAATATTACATGTATGTAATTTTAGATTTGTTGTAACCAGCATCACATAATTTATTAATTAATTTGGACTGCATTCAACATCCTTAAAACATAGTTTTGTACAAAACTTTATTTTAAAGATGTTGAATGTAAGATAGAAAAACTTACTAATGAAAGATGCTTTATGTCAGGGTTTCAACTAAAAAAAACATACATTAAAGCCATATCGATTACCAAAAAAGGTATCATGATTTCATGTTTTTATTACAAATTAACATTATCAATCCAGTGTCACAGATACTTTTATGAAATTTTTACTTTTCGGTAAGACATAATCTAACGTTAAGATGCCTATTCACAAAGCAATAATCGATCGTTCAATATACAATGAAAGACAAAATATTGTATTTATTAATAGTATAATGCAGCGTTTCTTAAACTTTTTAATAATTGGAACTCTTGTCAATATTGACGTTTATTGTGGAACCCTTGACAATTATTTCAAACAATTTTAAGGCAAAAAATACAGCTGCGTTTTAAAGTTGAATAAAATTTGACTGGTTACTTACGTGATAATATTATTAAAAACCAATAAAGTTGTACTTAAAGTAAGAAAAATGATATTGAGTATTGTGACATTCGATTGAAATGAAACTTCAACTAAGTGTCATATACTTTTCAAAAAATATTCGGGGAACCCTTAAGGAACCCTGGGGTTCCGCGGAACACAGTTTAAGAAACGCTGGTATAATGGATAAAAAGATGTAATTGAATATCAAAACGTGAATTATAATCATTTTAAAAATAATAAAATCCTCTAAATACTGAATCGAATGGTAAAATTAATACTCTTTGTTTTAGTAAAGGTGCCATAGTTTCCGCTATTATCGGCGCATATTAATATTTTTAAGTTACGCTACTATTAATGCCGGTGAACAATTTACATTTTTCTATTTTTTGGAAAAAGAGGAGACGTAATTCCTTACCTTTTTGAACTAACTCAGGCAATTTAACGGAATTTTCATCTGCGGGTGTAGATTCTGAACTCCCCATCTGGCCCTATTTAAGAATTATTTAAAATCTTGCCGTCAAAATTGACGTCTGGTCAGAGGAAGTGACACTGTTACTTAAACTAATTATTCAAAAAATCTTATAAAGCAGTATTTGAGTAAATAGTTCAATTTAATAAAGTAGAAAACTTTTGAGGAGAATTATCAGTAGTTTTTTGTGATAATAGATAGTTTTCATAGTATATTATATTTTTTGATAAAAGATATTGTTGTCGAAAAATCAGTAGGTTCTTTGTATTTCGAGTTTTGTACTACCTAATTTTAACTTTGTATCTTGGTAGAAAAATATCGCTTAGCTATTAAGTACCCAATTGAACAAATCACTTAATAATAGAAACATTACATGTATATCAAAAGGACTAAATACTTGAATAATCTATGTTTTTTTTTGCATTTTCTAAGAACTGTACAATTTCTATGGTCTTACAAATACGCCATTTTTATTCTTTTGAAAGGATATGTGATTGGCATCCCAGTAAGTCTCCTTTAGAATCTTCCTCTTAACGAGGGTTATGTAAAAAAAATGTAGTTGCAAAAGACTTTCAAATAAGATGGATGATCGAAGCTTCTACTACATATCGATTGTTATCGATGGTTTCAACTATTGATAGGTCTCCAATTCTATATATCATTATGTAAAACATCCACAATCTTGCAAACAATTTCGTTTGCGATGTTGTTGATGTTAATAGACATCCGAATTTATTATCTTTCAATCAAGTGAACTAATGATTGAACATTATAACTATTGCAATAATATAAATATTACCTTAAAACGACGTTGATTTTATTTATAATGATGTCATCTCATTATCCTTTTGTCTTATTATTGTAAACTATTTTTGTAATTAAGTAATACTGTCACTTCTTCTTACTAGATGTCATTTGTAGTTAATAAAAATGCTACATGTAATAAATATGTAATAGTAAATAAATATATTATGTATCAAGGAACAAAAGTCAATCATTCTGGCAACGGATGGTTTGTGCCAGAGCGAGGGTCTATACAATGTGACCAAGTAATAGAGAAAGTAAGAATAATTCATAAACTTTTTTTTTTCTTTTTTTTTTTTATTTCCACTTTAATAATATTATCTAATATTTTATTTATTAATATTTATACTAAATATAAATATCGTCGAAATACAGAAAAAAGTGACCAAACCCATTTCAAAATGTTCAAGTCCACTTAGTCATTTTCTGCTGAATATTTCATTAGATAAGGATTTGATTATATTTTCTTTTAAAGTTACTTACCTAATATTTTATTAATTTTTCTTACTGAAAAATGAAATTCTTAAATTTTTCAATTTTAGATTTAATTACTTTCTCCTGCATACTGACGTTCTATATTATTCTTAAGTCAAACCTTCTATGCTATAATGACTTGAGTGCTTAAAATAGAAATTTTTATTTTCTTCAGCTACAATAATATAATTGACGCTATCTGCGCTAATTTCCTTTGATTTCTATTATACGAGTATTCTCTGACATCAGCAAGATCTTGATCAGTAAAACAAGAAGTATTGTCATTACGTCTTTATTTGTGTTCATTATGCTCACAAATATGCCGAATATTTTTATGACATTGCAATGCTTCTTCTGACATCTAATCTATTAGAATTAGAAACTCACAGAACGGTTTTGAATCAAAAACTTTCGTAAAAAAACAAAATTAATAACAATAACACAAATATTTTATTATTTCAATTTTATTTTTTGTCCGCTACAAATGGCTCTAACAAACAAATGACCTGTTATCTGATTATAAATAAGATGAAGGTTAATTTTTCTTTTATTCTTTCTTTAATTCTTTTTAAATTAAAGTTCAGCTGATTCAACAATGTAATGAAGATAAACCAAATTTTTAATATCTCTTCATTAAACAAAAAATGTCTTCTTTATTCATTTCTCCTGGAGTACCAAAACAGATGTAACTATTCTGAGTTGAATTAGTAGCATTAATAACACACTATATACACTCACACACTGATTGGATGATTGTTATCAGTAATTTTAAAAGACACCACGTTGGTAATTAATTAATGATCTGTAATAGTTTCCTCATCTGTAGTAGTACGAGTGGCTTATATGGAAAAATAAATTTGCAACATTAGAATTCGGTAGTGTATAAATGATGACGTACGGTATTTTCTCTATTACTCGTTGCACGTGACAGTCACATGAGCCAACTGGCCACAATGATGGACTTCATCACGAGTTACGTATGTCATTTTCATAAAAATCTGTGTCGTAATTTCAACTTTTTTTTATCAATAACAATGCAAAATAATAAAAAATAATTGATCATATTCTAGCAGCTAAATAATATGTGAGCACTTTTAAAATTTATAGGTAATTTACCGGTAGAAGTAGTATGTAGCAGTAGTCACTATCATATTAAATAATTTACAAAAAGAAACATTGCTAACTAATGAGTAAAAATGTGGTTAAATATTTTTTAAAATAAATAATTGAGGAGAATAGTTGCAATAAAATATAACATCTTTATTTATAATAAAAATCATAAATAAAAATTTAGTTTTGCAGCCAACCACCGTTTTTAAGAACTATAAACTCATTAGGACAATGCATTATCTGGAATAATTTAAGCGTTCTATCTTTTAAATTTCAGTTTGATCTACCATATAACACCCTAAACTCAATTTTGTCTAAAGGTGGAGAATGTGAAATTTACAACTACACCCAATAATTATACAAGGTGTTACAAATATTAAGTAATACTAAGTTAGTTAAATGTACAATTTGATATTTGAAAAATTGAAGAAAAATTTAACTTTAGATGACGAAAATTAATAAAAATTTAAAACAATTTTACGAGAGCTTTTTAACAATATTATTAATACTAATGTAAAAGGCGTTAAAAAGAAAGTGATAAGTTATTTTGGTTTAATATTTTCATTTTAATTTATTTTATAATACATCGTCAGAAGGGGCGGTTAATGATACCATTTTAATTAAGACAATTAAACATGTTCTTTTTTCCACTGGCGTTGCCACCGTAAACATTTTTGGGATATTATAAGTTAAAAAAATTGCTTTCTTCTTATAATCGACTTTCTTGTAAATAACTCATATTGAGATAAATTAATTATAACTCATCTCACAATAATACGATAATAATAATTCAGATCACAATGAAAAATTAATATTGGTATTCCAAAGATTATTCACAAACAAATCTTAAGCTGCAACTGGACAAGTGCGAATTTATAAAATGAGAAATTATTTATTTAGGATAATCATTATTCGAAGAAGTTAGGCCGAATAATATAAAAGTGTTATGAATTTTCCAACTCCAACGTCTCAAAAAATTTTTGAATTTGGTAGTGAATATGACAGCGATTTTGAAAAGCATTCCAGCTGAAAATTTTGCCAATGCGTTCCAGAGTTTCTACGACCCAAACCATGAGTGTGTAGCGAGAAAAGGAATATATGTAGAAAATAATAAGATAATAAATTTTTCGAACATTGTTAGATATTTTATTTCGAGGTAGTTCCGGAACTTATTTAACCGACTATGTGTTTTATATTTGACATTACTAGAGAAAACCATTGCACATCAATTTCAGGCTATTCTGGTTACAGTAAAAGAATGTTACAAGTGGCATAATATGAAAAATGATATTATGAAATTCATAAAAAATTGGAAACAATATCAAGAAACAAAATCAATTCGAGAAATTGTGTTTAGATATAGTAAGGTCTTTGCCGAAGAAGGAAATAAGTTTATGTTTACTTTGGAAATGAATCGTAGTAAATTGTCTTATGGTTACACAATTCCTAAGCAAGAGGCAAAAACAGTAGCGGATAAGTTCTGTTAATTTATGTTAACATTTGGTTTTCCTAAAACAATCGTTTCCGATAATTGCCCGGATTTCACGTTCAATGAAGAGTTGGTTTCTACTTATTTAAAGAAGTAAATAAACTCTACAAAATTAAACTTATCACAATTTCTTTATACATACAAACCTCAAGGAGCCCTCGAACGTTCACATATTATATGAAAACTCAAAACCCTGAAATAACGTATAATTGTGACCCATTATATGATACTCCAGTTAAAACTAAATAAATCATTTCAACCGATACACGGAAATATTAATGAATATAAATTGAAATTAAAACTTTTTAAGATAAAAGGACTAATGATTATATTTTTCAGTAAGAGATTTAATACCTATATATTCAAGATAAAGGTAATAAGACAGATTCAAGCAAAAAACTTTTTCCAAATTATAAAAGTTCATACGAAATTATGAAAATTCATCGAAATAAGTCAGTATCTGGAAAAGCAAAAAATAAATTGGTTGCCTATTACAAAGACTTATTGACAGATTTAATACAGTCTCATCTGTAATTTAGAGATGAGACTGTATCAAATGACCAACTGTATCAAATGACCAACTCAATTTGTACATTCATTGTTGATGACAACTATTCTGGCCCATGCGATCCCAACCCACGGGTGTTTTATCACCTTACTACGGTTATAACTAACGTTGGAATATTTTTTCCATCTTTATACCACGTAAAATAATATGACGACTAGTTTACTTTACTCAGATTTACAAACATATCGTTTTTAATTGACAAATTAGTAGTGACTAAAATTTTTTATACGAAATCAAGAATTTTATGTAATGAATGTGAAATGTATTACAATAAACTTTACGGTCATATTTTTTATTTCTTCGATTTAGTAAAATTATTTTAGTGCCAAATTTGCAATTTTGGATAAAAATTTGTTAGTATTAAATACCTCGCAGGTCATGTTTTTGATAAGAAACGTAAACGCGGAGTTTTAATTAATGGTATCAGTTAATCTCTTGATTGAAATGGTTATTCGGCACACCAGACGTTAACGATGCTTGACATTATAATAAAACGATAAACTCTTAGATAAATAAAAATAGGGAAACGCAGTTGTTAATGCAACAACAAATTAAAATTATGTTTTTTGTTATTTAAAATTATGCCAATTCAGTAATTCCTTAAAAGCAAGGAAAGAAAAATGAAATAAGAACTTTGATAATTTATTTTCGAAAAAAGTTAATACTAAAATTAACGAATTATCTCATATTCGATTGATAACAGAACATATAAACTTACTTCAGGAGATTATAACCGAATTAATTGAAGCATTCGATATTATAATTTTTTTATACCTTCAGTTTAATTAAACATTATTCATCCTAATATTATTAACCCAAGTGACTTACTAAATGAATTACCGAAAATTATATGAACCACTGTATTTTATTTTTCCCATTTCTTTAATTAGTTGTTATAATTTTTACAAATAAATATTTTTCAATTCGACGTTATTTATAATAACGGAATTTTAATATTTCCTATAAATTTCTATCGCAACCAATTTATAATATAATTCATATAAATTACTACCACTTTCAATTTATGACTAAAACATGTTTCTATTCCTTCATTGATCCCTTTTATCCATACTTTATCCTGAGTACCATAAAAAGTAAATTTGCTACTTTAAATGGTTTGTCCAATTGCTAGAAGATTAACAGGTTGACAAGTTAAGGTAAGAAGATTCTAACTTATCTTAGAATGCAAAATTCAAAATGCAAAATTTTTTTGAAGCTAAATCAAATTCAGTCCTTTCCAGATGATACCACTAATGTCAATTTGGACTTTTATTACAAAATAGCTAAAAACCAATGGTTATATATTGTTTTAAGCTTTGTTAAGACTGGAACCATAAATCTAATGCCATATTGCAAATATTTCACTTTGTCATCCCCTCTTATATCGAGTTCAAATCAAACGAGTAACTTCACCCATTTCATTTCATTGTCAGACTTGGACATCAACATTGATGATTGTCAAGAAAAAGAAAATATCAGTTAAATCTGAACAATGGAAATTTTAATGAATGCCAAATGTAAATTGGAAATGTTCGAAAAGACCTTATAGCATGAGATCAACAAACCATTTTTTGGAAACCGTCACAATTTGTTCAATTTGGTTACTTTAAGAGCACTTATGTTAATTGATGTCATTGCCATTTGTGGTTGTTGTTGTTTGAAATATTGAATGATTTGTCGATGGGTTTCATTTCTTATAAAATATTTCCAAGAGAAGCAAGTTATTAGAAGACTTACGTCGCATAACCACAATTTATCAACCTCTAATAGCAACATATCGATGGTCTCAATTCAATACCTCGTAAGTCCAAGAAAAGACGATTTTATAGTTTTAGCTTATTGAGTTTCAATTTACAACCTGCACCATTTATGGGCCCGTACTAGTTGAAAAAAATCACTATGGCATAGAATTAAGTAGAAACCAATACCAGATGAATCCAATTCCAAATTATTGATCAATTATATTATCACTCGTCATTTTTTACTTACATAGTATTGATCTGAGACCATTGATATTAGTCAATTCAAACAATGCAGAAGGAAATTTAAGATAACTTCAAACCATGCCGGAGTACTCTTCTATATCCAGGAAACATCGAAACTAATCAAGGTATCGATTGTTTTTAACAGAGGAGGATTGTTAAATACCCCTTTTGCAGTCAAATGAAGTGTAAATATTATATACTTTGTTTTCTTTTTTTTAATCTTGTCTTACTTATTTTTAATAAAACTAAAACTGCTTAATAATGTTTTTCTATGCAATGTCTTTGTATTAATATAGAAATTAATTAGTTTGGAGTGGAACATTAAATTATAAAATTCTTTTAAAATAGAGTTTTAGTACGTTTAGTTAATCCTGTGAGTGTTTAACTCCATAGATCAGAATCTAACAATAGGCTTTAATTTTGTTTTATTTCATAAACTAAATACAATCACGTTAATTTTTAAAAGATTTTTTTTAATGAGTGTTAAATTCTTCTATCGAAAGATTTTTTTGAAATTGACGTAAAAATCTGGTTTGGTGGGAAATTCAATTTGTAATTTTTTCTTTCGTTCTTCCCGTTAAAATTTCAGGCTTGGTAAACTTTTATGCCAACTTCAGCTAGTTTTTTGAGCTTAGATAAAATAAAATAAATTGTTACTTTATCAGATTAATCAAAAATGTAATGTAATTCATCAACTCTTTGTACACCAATCTATTACCTAGATTGTTGTGTTTTGTCATTTAGATTAAAAACATCTCTTCGCGTGGTAGAAACATTAGCTCCTCTTTTTTGCCCATTAGATCTACATATAGGTTAAACGTTTTATAGAAGAATCACTTTTTACGGGATGAAGATCCTTAATTTCTAAGGGCGCCTTTGGAAGCATGTCGTTTTTGGGGCTTATTGACGATTGTCAGGCGCATTTTAATTTGTAGTTACGAAAAAAAGGAAAGAAGACCAAAAACCATAACAAATTTAAAAATCATAGAATACTCAACCTGTGTACCATCTCATCTCTTTTTCAAAAGCAATATAATTTACATATAAATTAATCGAATTTTAATTAAGTTGTAAAGTTTTGATGTTACAATATATTGCACATTGAACACATTGAAAACATTCTAAAATTCAACAAAGAAATATGAACAAGAGTCAAGGGTCTCACTCAATGACTTCTAATATATAAATGGACTAGGCACTCTTGAGTCGAAGCGTGAAAAGAATGGCGTAAGCAACATAAAGTATTTGTTTACATTTTCTTGAACCTCATGTTTCAACCCTATTTAATGTAAACAGTCTGGTCCATTTATACAGAGTTATTCACAACTTAGCTGACAAAGTTCAACCGCATATGCATTTTTACATAAGAAATCGATTTTTTGAAAAAACATAATAAAAATACAACAGAAAATGAATTAAAAATTCTTAAGTTTATAACATAGCATTTTATTTATTTCTACAAAAATGTTCAAAATTGATTCCATCAACTTGTATGCAAGCTTGATCTCTTCGAATCCAGTTTCGTCGCACTAGTTCAAACCTTCCGCATTCCTGCTGTTGAACTTTAACCCTTAAGATGCCGTGCCCTTTTTAGGAACACTAGTTACTTCGTGTGGTCCTCACGGGACCCCAAGTAAAAAAAAGGAAAAATACATGAAAAATAAAAAATTACAAAACATTATCTACGGAATTATTNAATACGTTCTGTTCATAATTCTGTATATGA
Organism: Hypothenemus hampei; assembly: GCA_013372445.1. Taxonomy (NCBI): domain Eukaryota; kingdom Metazoa; phylum Arthropoda; class Insecta; order Coleoptera; family Curculionidae; genus Hypothenemus; species Hypothenemus hampei. Next base: position 825,618 of record JABRWK010000034.1, on the reverse strand, counting down.
ACATTAAATCGCCGATACCATTAGTGGACATGCAGTCCCATACCATGAAGGAACCACCTCGATGTTTGATTGTTCCTTTTAAATTTTTTAAATCGTACATTGTGTTTGATTTCCTCCACATCATTATTTATATGAATTAACTAAATTTAATTTGTTCTCGTCTTAAAATATTAATTGTTAATAAATTAAATATTTTTTCTATAATTTAACTAGGTGCGAATACTCTTGTGAGGCCGATTTTGTGTCTTGTTTTAGTAAAATTATTTTTTGGTAATATTAACATATTAATTGCAATAAAGTGTATTCCTGTTAATAAGCATTTGACAGCTTGCAATATAAATAAATATCTATGGTTTAAAGTCGACAATTAATCAGATACCAATACTCTTGAGACTAAGTCTCTTTGTAGTAGAAGATGACAACATGCATAAAAATTAATATAATAACCTAGAACTGTTTTATTATAAAACTAATTGTTTATGTTTTGCACTTATTTCCGGCTTAAATAATTTTTTGAAATAATAAAATGAGAAGAAAAATTTACATACCAAAATCGCGGAACTTTAACTATATGTAAACACTTTAACTGGACTTAATGCAATGGAACACCTCCAAACACTTAGAAAATGGCGACACTATCTCAATACATAAATATACTAAAGTATTTCAACCGTACAATCAGTTAATTATGTACTTCAAGACAAGGTCAACAGAATTATATTGTACTAAAATACTGTTTAAATGTACAAAACGAGATGATATTGTTTCAATAATCTATTAATATAAACTTTAAGTAATTTCTTATAGTAAAAAAATATTTGCAATTTTATTTTCAAATCGAAATAATACATTAACGCGCTTTAATCTTCAAATTGAACACTGGTTAGTACAAATGACTTATAGTACAATTGTCATAACCCTCTTTAAATTTCTATGTAGCTCTCATAGTTTAGTAATCTAGGTGACTCCCCTGACTTCCTCGGGGATTTCCCCGATCTACTTTTTTTACTTCTATTTTATGTACATATAGAAGACTTTTAATTGCATTGAAAGAGGGTTTTTTATGTATTCTGAAATATTGATATTTAATAACACTGCTCACAGGTAGAAAAGAAATGAAAATCAGTCATCTTCACTTTTGGACAAAACTTATAATTCGCTTTTTAATCAAAATTATACTATTGTTGTTCCCATAAAACACCCAATATAGTTTTAGAAATATAATCTAAAAACAGCATTCACAACAAAACTAGTGTCTAACAAAAAAAAAACGTTTTTTGCTTTTGAATTATTCAATTAATAGTTATTAATTGCTGATTTCGTTGTGAGACGCCTCAACTCTTACAAACAATATCTATTTCATAGTCTAATTGAACAATTACCTACTTGAAAACTATCAATCAACCCAATATTTTCCACGGAGCCTAATTGAGCCTATTCGTAAACATGCTTTTGGCATACAGTTAAACTCTTCCTAATTATTTAATAAAAAGATAACACCTCAATTTGAAAAGTAGTGAAAACACAGTAATGGGTTTCAAGAAATTACTTTATTTTACTATTCGGGGAGAAATTTGCTTGTGTTATTTGTACGATTACTAAATTTTTTAAGTAACCGATGTTAGAGAATTAAATTAACATTGACCATAATTGAAGGGTGTGCAACAATAAGGAGCTAACTCCATTTTTTAATTTTTGGAAATTCCAAGAAAACGTTTTAGAAATTGGATTTTAGAAATAACTTTTTGGTTTTTATTTCATATCGCAGTGACTACTTGTGATTCTAGGTCGTTTCAAATCCATTTCCTTTTTTTCAAAGAAGTAAAAGAACGTTTAAAGCTTGGAGACACCTCCTTATTACGTCCCATTAAGAAAAACCAACTAAATAAAAGTGAACAAAACTTGCTTGAAAACTCTTTAATATTTAAAAAAATAGAAATTTAATGTAACAACGTAACGAAATAAATGAAACAAAGTAAAACCAAAGTTTAGTCGTTCTCCTACTACGTAGATATGTCACATTAAATTTCAATTTTTTTCAATAATAAAAAGTTTAGTTTCAGGAGTTGTCCCCTTATTGCATCAGTCCATTTTTTAGAGCTGCCGTTATCTAGCATGATATAGGAAAACTAATGCATGAAACTATTGTATTATAGCACCACATGAAAGAACGCTTTTTTTTGGGGAGGACCAACCCGTAAAGAATATAAAAGTAGTATTTTCTTCATTTACAATATCAACCTATTTCGTCCCTAACAAAGAAAAAAGGACGTAGATAAAATTAAATAAATATGTAGATGTACTATATATTTATTTGCTTTGTTTTCTGAATTTTTATCTTTGAAGTGGATCCCTCAGTGGATCCTACTTCAAACTGGCTTTATCTCACTAGCAACGAAAAAAGATATAGTTATCCGATTGTTAATCCCATAAAATAAATAAATAGAGTATCACAAAGAATACTTTTATTAATAGGCTATGAAAATTAATTATTAAACAATAACTAAACACAAATTTTTAGATGGGAATGATTTTGCTTGTAAATCTGTAGTTATGTAGTTACTGTATGAATCTAAGCCTCTGTGATACACAAGTAAATTAAAGGGTCAAGTGAATGATGGTATTTTATAAGAAATTGATGATTATGCGAAAGATGACTGAAGTTTTTTTAAATACAAAATAACATCAATTTTCTATTGGTTCAACATACTATAACACATGATATGCTCACAAAAGATAATCAGAATTTTACAGTCGTCGATCTTGAAGAGGGTATATTTTTTTCAACTTGAAAATGCAAGCTTTTTTTAAAGAATATTGGACCCTCTTTAATTTACTGTTATCTGAATCTAAAAAATTGATCAAAAAATAGTTATTGATTTTTACATGGGTACATCTGTCAAATCTAGTAGTAGGAAAATAGGGTAGTTAAGATAGCAATAGATGAAACTATGGAAAAATATATGAGCGTTATAAGATTTGGACAACTTAAAAAAAAGTCTTTCTATTGCATGAATCTTAAAAAAAACTATTTGGACGTGGGATAGATTAAAAATAATATTTAGGTCTCATAGCTGACAGCATACAGGCTGATATATCAGTAAACTAGGGCTTAAGATCAGAATTACCAGGAATACCAGAGAATCTGAGGCAATGAAGTGGACAGTTTGGCTAGAGACGATACCGCAGCACTCTCTTTATAATGTGGAATGTCAACTGTTAATTAATGATCCGGAGTCGAAACACTGTAATTGTTAGAAGGCGACAACTAATTGCAAATCTATATGAATAAGGGTCTGATATGGACTATATATACAATAAATAAAACAAATCCTACCATTTCTAGGAAACGAACACCAGAAGGTCCTTGAACGACTAAAGTAGGTAAAGTACCGAAAACTGAAATAGACAGGCTAGATTTTAGAGCAGTGTAAAGAAGACGATTCAAAAAAAAGTAAGCTCAATTTGTTGATAAAGCTGAAACCATGAACTTTTAAGTCTATTTATTAATAGAGTTCAGTTGGTGATATGAAAGAAACAGGAAAGGAATGATAAATCGTCCTTGTCCAATTCACATTACCTAATCTAACCACCTACTCTAATCAGACAGTGAGATTAACAGTTCGGGGTAGAATAGAACGTATAATAATCAGAAATCTGAAAAAAAAAGTTTACACACATCCTTCCTAAGGGCTGCAATTGGACTAATTACTGAAATTGCTACATTCGATTGGATACAAATGCCACTTGGGCTATTGTCTCAGAGCTGGCGACATGCAAATTGGAGAATTAAAAATGTATGGACGTGGATAATAAGAAGCTCAGTTTATTAAACGTGTTCTCTTTCTGGCTGTTGCAAGAGAGATAGACTGCGACTTAACACGGTTATTCTTGATGAGGGCCCTGAACATCAAGGGATCCATAATCATGAGGAGTATGTACCGACCAATTAAAGTGAGAGAGGAAGAGTTGTAGGGACTACACCTTGTAACGCTTTCAAAACTAATACTTTAAATATCTTATACCAGGTGGACAACTTTTAGGTGCTCAACTCGTAGTCTACCCGTCTAAATACCTGCTGAAATTCCTTTAATTTTCTTTATTTAGTTATAATTTATTATATTAGTTTTTCTTCCTAATCATATTACTTACGTATATTTCCATGAAAATACTTTAATAAAACGGAGCCTTTAATCCACATTTTTTGGAAAATATAGTATTACAAGATGAAAATATTGGCAATATTTTTGATTTACTTTTTTGAAATACTTAACTGTTAGAGTTGGAAAACATATTCAACAAATAGAGGAGTAATAAATAATAACTGTTTAACAATAAATATGTATAAACATTAACCTTGGGTTATAATTTGGTCCTTTGACACTTGATTATTTCTTTTTTGGCAAATTATTTCATAAAAATGTTGTCTAATTATTATTTTGTTCACTAAAATAATAGATAATTAAAAAATTAATTTGATCTATTGTAAATGATCCTTACTCATGTCCGTAGTAACGTATTGCTTTCATTTTAAAAGCCGTGGAATTCTCTTTGCATTTATATGCAAGAACTTGTTTGATTCTGCTAATCTCTACTGAAGGGAAGCGAGCGGCCACATAAGCTAAAATTTTACACAATCTTAAACTATACAAAAAAGCATGAAGCAAGTAACATACAAATAATCGCTTGAACTTTTGTCCTGTCAAGGGCAGGCTTTACTGGTCTTTCTCCATTCCCCGCTCGGCTCCATCTTTGTCCAGTTACAGAACATGTAGCTAGTTCAGCTGGACTAAATAAAATAGTTGCTAATCCTCTAGTTAATTTCCTATAGTCACTCCATTTTATGCTGCGTAATTGTTCTTCACAAATCTCTATTCCTTCTCCAAGTTGAATCTGTTCAAGAATAGGTTTTAATAATATTCAGGTCGATTTTGAGATTTTTTTAAATCGAACCACTTTATTGCGTCTTTCCGAATCCCTTTTTTCAATCAGTCTATGAGGGACGTCATACAAAACCGGATTTCTTGTAGTAGAAGATTGCTCTAAACTGTATGGGGACCAGTGGTCTGAAATTCTTCGTCTTCTCATTCTGTAACCTTTTTATTGAAAACATTAATAATTTTTCTTCTTGTTGAGTAGTTACAAATTAAATGCAAATATGTATATTCGAAATTAACCGAAATTTTATTCAATAATTTTTTCTAAATCTAAAATTTTTGTCATATTTAAAATCGAAATTGCCAATGCATTTTTCGCTATTAATTTCAGAATCATGATGCGCGTTTTGCAAGTGCCTCCTCAAATACAAATCGGTTTTAAACTGTTTATTGCACAATATACAACTGACGTAAGTCGGATAGTGGATCAGTTTCATGTGTTGTCGTAAATTGGACAAATTGCTATAGACTTTGCCGCACTCCTCACATGGTCGTGGATCCAAAGAATGCAGCTTTCTGTTGCCATTGCCTGCAACAAACAAAACACGTTAAAATCAAAATTGCGTTCGTTGCAAGCAAGACAACATCACAACTGCATTTTTGTACGTTTGTTTAAATTTTATTATAATTTTCAAAAATGTTAATTTCATTTTTAATAATTAAAACTAATGGTCATTTCTCCCTTTTTCCAAATGAAATTTATAATCGGGTCTGGATTAAGTCTATTGACAGACAACAAAATTACAACGAGTGTTTATTTTTGGTCATCAACCAAGTGTAATATGATTTTATATATTTGCTGAGAAGCCTTGATTGGTTGATTGATTAAACTCGGGTCCCTTTGAATTCTAGATATTTGTCTATTTCTTAATCCAGCCCTGATAATAATTAAGACTCGAATCTATGGAAAAGTTTTAAATAAACTCCTGGATAAAATTAAAGAATCAGAAAAGTATATCTTTTATTTTTCAAAGTACTACATTGTAAGGAGTTGCTATAATCTAAGTGACTGTAGACCGATAGCAAATTTGTATTTGCTAACCAATGCTTAGTCAGATAAATTTCTTAAATTTGTGCACTATTCTGTATAAAAATGAATGAAATTGTCCTTTAAGAATGGAGTAAATTGTAGTTCCTCTCTTGTATATAAACTAAATTCGTACTACCATCGAAGCAAATTTCTTAACGGAACATTCTTCAATAACTAATATAAACGATAATAAAAACGAAGTCCTCAGAGAGATTTTTTTCTTGACCTTCACCAATTCGTTCATAATATCCATTTATTGTTAGTGATATAGAGTTAAACTAAAATGAAGACAATCCAATGAAGATCCAACACGAATTCTTTAATATTCGTTCATTCCTTATATTTAATAAGGAAAAATCGTATTACATTTCGCAATATAATTTGAACGAACAATCACATTCGTAGATGATCCAGTCGTTCATTACACTTTGATCTGTATATTATTGATATTAAAACCGTTCAAATTGAGCACGAATCTTCATATGTAATTTGTTGAATTGTCGATAGCTCTCTGAATACGAGCAAACATGAACAAAATTCGTTAGTTGCAATTCGTTAAAAACAAACAGAACTGACTTCTAGACGAGTCAATTTAATTATTCCTTTGCAAAACGCATTTTAATAACTATATGTTCGTTGGTAAGAAGTGGTGCAAAAATTGATCTCCAATATTTAATGCGCACTACATTTCAATTCTTATTAAGTTCTATTTAGATCTAAATTGATAGAAGATTTATCTTGAACATTTTCAGATTTCTCCTATTTTGTTTGAGGATCCCAGATCATCTGAGTTCATTGAAATGTTTAACTGTTTCGGTAACTATTGACCTTCATATCTACTAAATTAGTCACATGATTTTTTAAATTTGTTAAATAAAGTATCCACTTTAAGAGTATGATCTTCTCTTAAGTTAATTCAAGGACTCATTTCTTATAGTTGTAATCCAAGAGGCAAAGTTTTCATCACTGAATGGCATTAAACACTAAATTCATTGATTCTTTGTAAACACTTTGAACGACGTTAAATGTATCATCACACAAGAAGTTGTAAAACTACAAAAATATGTAAAACGATATTTTACATCAACAAAATAAATACAATCATTTATTAATAGTGATAAAAATTATCGTCCTTTGTTATAACCATGTTAGCGAGTAACAGCAATTTTGGGCAAATATTCGCAATTGCTTGTTTGGTTTGGTGGCACTTTAATTTAAAAAATAACGAAAAGCTTGCTGGTCCCTTATTTTTATCCAGAAATGTATTTTTTACAAAGCAAAGCAAATGAAAAATAAATTCATCAAACTCTTACTTTGTGATGGTAATTCTGATAGTAAATTGCTGTTATAATTTAAAATAGTTTCGTCACTTTTATCGTTATTACCTAAAAAAAGCAAACATTAAAATCAAATTAAATGATTAAAATAATAAACGAACCAATAATATCTTCTATACCATTTGCCGAATAAAAATTTATTGTAGAATATCCATTGTTATCGTCATGATCATCATCACTAAAGTATTCAGGCAATTCCACTTTAGGAATCAACTCAATTTGAGCTCGAGGTTCTGTTTGTATGGCAAAAGGATTGACTGTCATTGAATCATCTTTTCTTACCCTGAAATAAAGAATGTAAATAATAATAAAACTTGTCTTTTAAAAAATTACCTACCTAATTTCAGTCTCAGATTTACTTTTCTTTGGAGAAGGACTAGAAACTATTGGATTAATTACATTTGAAACATCCATTGGTACATCTTGACTAGAGGTTACTGTACTTGTTGGTGTCAATTGAATATTCCTTGGTTTAATTTCTACTGATTGATTGGGTCTGGAACAAAACATAATCAGGTAAAATAACAAATTTAATTTCGACGTTAACCTCAGTATTTTGGTATTTTGTGGTTTTAAGCGTAAACTACTTTCCCCAGGTTCACATTCCAGTTCAGAAGAGGTATCAGTTAAACCACAAATTTTCAAAGACTCAGCAGTTTTTAGAAAATCTGATAAATGAGCCTGAGAAACATTAACTTCTCCTGCATACATAAATTCCATTAATGCTATAATGTGTTGAGCTTCTACATCTTTCATGAATATTATCGGATGTGAGCAAGGATTAGTCTAAAAATCATAAATAAAAAATAGTTCTTAATAGGAAACAAAACAAAGGACTCTATAAACCTTAAACAATTCTTTAAAATAAGGGCTACATGCTGATAGAACTACTTTATGAGCCAATAATCTTTGGCCCTCACAGGCAATGGTCACATCAGTGAAATCCTCACTGGATCTTAATGCTTCAAATTGAGAAGTGATATTTGCTTGAAAGTTATTCCATCTTAAGCAGAAATGTTGATCAGTTGGTGAATCATCTGAATTAGCCATTGTTTCAAATCTTTTTTACGAACATAATTTCCTTTTTTAACTCCAATTGCACAACCCACATCACTTCATTTGAGGTTTTTATATAAAATCAATAAAACTTTCCTGGACCAATCAAGAAAAAGGGGCTTTCCTGTTGGTTGCTACATATTTTAAAAAGAAAAGCCCTAAAACCAGTGAAACTACAGCAAAACAAATGTATTATTGAGAATTTTAGGTATTAATTGAATAAAACAATTTAAAATTAATCCTTTTTCGGTACCTAATTCGTTTTCTTTTGCGGAAAACAAATTTACTTTTATTGACATTTTCAATTTTTAACTCGTAATAAACTTCTTTATTGCATGCTCATTAGCACTCGTTAGTATATCTAATAAAAGGAAATAATTTATATTATTATTCTTCTACATTTAATAGGAAAAATAATTTTAAAAAAGCATTAAAACGCGTTTTAAAGTTTTTTAAAGTTGTTTTTTGAGTAATGTCAAAAATTTGTAATGTCAATGTCAAAAATTTGTAAAACATATGTCACTAAAAATGGTGAAATTTCTGTCACAAAAATTAAATTCACATAACCTTAATTTTTATTATAACAATTCTTTAGTATGAAATGTTTAGTAGTATTTTTTATTAATTTGTTAAAAGAAACGTTTCACATTTATTGTATACCTCAATGAAAATAAGCGGCAAAATGACCGAATTAATAGAAAAATACAGAAAACTTGTACAAAAAATACTTAGACCTGGTAAGATGTTTAAATTTTTAGCGGTATTTACTAAAATTTTACAGGATATATCTAGTTTTCGTTCTATTTATGAAGTTATTGGTTCACTAACAAAAATAGAAGAATTTTCCGACAGTACACTACTTAATTTTGATTCAAAGGATGCTACAAAAGAGTTATGTTTATTGTTAGCGGTATTTTATGAAAATTTGTCAGTTGGAGACTCTCCTATTTCAAGTATCTTATAAATTTTCTCTTGAAGCTATTTTAATGTAGAAACTAGTGACGCATTTTTCTTTATTGTCATAAATTTTTATCTACTAATATTTTAGGAATTTCACTTCCGAGCTGAAAAAAACTAGAAATAACAAATGTTTACAATCGCTATGTAACTCAAATACAAAACATATTGAATAAACTTTGTTGGCAGCATCATATTGTATCATAAAATTGGGCTACCAATAAATTGCTTATTTTTTCCTTAATATTTTATAGAGAAACCGAAGTGTTAATTAGATCTGTGATCCTACTTGACATAGAGAAGATCTATCAAGAAATATTCTTCAATGCATCAGAAATTAGGTGCTTAAAATCTTTAGTCGTAATTTTCGCTTGATAGACATTAAAGTTCCCCCTCGAAATGCTTAGGTTTAGGTCCAACCTTGCTGATTATAATATGGTTCATAAAAGTAAAACTTACCAGTTACGCTAACTTACACCTTACCTCATAAATCTATAAGTTCCGTCTCTCTTGTCCGTCTGTCAGAACAGAAAATATGTACATATATGAATTTTGATTTCACTCCTAATACCATAAAACGATTTATTTCGCCAAATCTTGCAGGATTTTGGAGGAGTGTGTTGCCTTGGGAATTCCAATCTTTTTTACAGTTATTTCCATAAATAAATTGCTTTCTCTTATTTTTCAGCTAAGTTTTTACATTTTGTAGATAAACCACTTTTAAAAATTAATTCCTTACTCCGATTGTCAATTTTGATGATCTTTGGATTTTCCAATATTTTTGCAACCAAAAAGTTCCTCATATACAGTAAATGTTTTGGACAACCGAACCTATTTTAGATATATTCAATTGAATTTTTGAACGTAGTTTGTTCATTTTTTTATTAATATTATCATCTAAGTTTTAACAATTCAAGATTTTGAAAAGAAAATAATAATTATTATTGTCTTTTAATAATAATAAATTTTATTATAATCAGTGATTTCAGCAGATTAGCTTAATAGACGAATATATAAAACGATAAGGTTCTTTATTTTGTTGAGAATCTTTCAAATGAATTCAAAACAAATAATTGAATAACAGCGAACATTTCTCAAAGTATACATATAGATGCATCTAAATTAAAGGATTGAGCAAGACCAGGAAATAATAATATTTTTAGACGCATGTTCTTCTATATTGAGCAAGAGCGAACATTGAATCATGGAGTTTGGACGCATATAAACAAGAAATTATGCTAACGAACTACATACATCGATTTTAAGTAAATATTCGCTCTTACCTACTCTTGCTCACTCAATTGGTTTAGATGAGCTATTATGGATAAAATAAATCCATTTTGATAAACAGACTATTGAGATAATAATATGCAAATGAATGGTTTTCTAATGAGCATGTACTTCTTCAGCGATCCTATAATACCGCCATGTTTTGGGCCGATAGAGTTGTAGTGCTCACTGACAATTCCAAAGATGTTTTCTGGTTGGCTCATTGTATGTACATGGAGAAACAATACCATCGAGCAGCATTTCTTCTTAAGGCAAGAAATCTTGAAAAGGTACCAATCCAATTTTGTAAAAATTAAACGAGGTAACCGAGATAGTTTTTTAGAAAAATATATTATGCACCAGCCTTGCAGCGAAATGTTATTTTGAGGCTTTGGACTTGGAGCAAGCTTTACAAGTGATAAACAATAGTGATTTTAATACTCCTTTAACTGAGGGAAATATTCCACCCGATATTGAATTAGGTTTTCTTGAAGATACGTCGAAATCAGTGAGTAGTGCGCTATAAAATTATACTTAATTCTAATTATTTTTCAATATATAGCACGCAATATCTTCATTTCTATTACTGAAAGGTCGCATTTTGGCGGCAATGGACAATAGAAGCCTAGCAGCGAATTATTATAAACAAGCCCTACGTTATGACGTTTATTGTTTTGAGGCTTTAGATTTACTAACTAGGTATCAAATGCTTTCTTCACAAGAAGAATATGAATTATTGAATTCGTTGCCATTTGCTGAACAATGTTCAATTGAAGAAGTTGAAATTGTTAAACATTTATATGAAATGAGACTGAAGAAATTTCACACCCCAATGGAACCAAAAATACCCAATTTATTTGCAAGTACTCCAGATTGTATTAGATCATTACCTGGATCAATTATTAGTACCCCAATGTCGAGCAGCGATAAAATGCAAATTGATTCTTGTGTTGCTGTAATTTTAAGCAAGTTTCAAACGAGTCTAGATTTTAAGGTATCACAAGCAGAGATTTTATATTATAATGGTGACTACGATAATTGTTTGAAATTAACTGAAACAGTATTACAAAAGGATCCCTATCATGAAGGTTGTTTACCCATTCATATTGCTTGCCTTGTGGAATATAAGCAGAGTACCAGTAAGACACAGTTTGCTAAACTCATATTTAGAATATTAATTTTTTTCTATTTCTAGAACTGTTTTCCTTGGGCCATAAATTAGTAAATCTTTATCCAAATAAGGCTATTTCATGGTATGCTGTTGGTTGTTACTATTATGTAATAAATAACAATGATTCTGCTAGAGGTAATTTGACAAAAGCCACTTCGTTGGATAAATTGTTTGGACCAGCTTGGCTCGTTTATGGTCATTCGTTTGCCAATGAAAAAGAACATGATCAAGCTATGGCGGCATACTTTAAAGCCTCACAGCTGATGAAAGGATGTCATCTACCACATCTGTATATAGGAATAGAATGTGGATTGACTAATAATGTTTGGTTGGCCGAAAAATTTTTTGAACAAGCCCAAGCTATTGCTCCAAACGATCCATTTACGCTTCAGGAACGAGGCTTGATTTGTTTTCAAAAACAGGAATATGAGAAAGCTGAACAGTATTTCAATATTGCTTTAGAAAAAATTAGAAAAGTGAAACGAGGCCCTTTAACTCCAATGTGGGCTCCTCTATTGAATAATTTAGGTCATGTGTGCAGAAAATTAAAGAAGTATGATCAAGCTTTAGAATATCACAATGAGGCGTTAATTTTAAATCCACAACATCCAGCAACAGTATCTGCTGTAGCTTTTGTATATTCTTTAATGGATAAATGTGATGAAGCGTTAGAATGGTTCCATAAAGCCTTAAGTCTTAATAGGGATGACACATTTAGTAGGACAATGTTAAATTCACTTCTTGAAAGAGCTGCTGACGATTTGTTGCCTTATTCAGGTAGGGTTATAAAGACTTCAATTACATAGTTATTTTGTATTTATAACAAATTAATTTGCTTTCAGATTCACCAAATGAACTACCTAATTTCAAACAATCTCAACGCTAATTAAACAATAAATGTTATTTTAAGTAAAATGTAATATAAAAAAAATCATACGTTTTTAATGAAACAAAGTTAAGTTTTAACATTTTGTTATTGATTTGTCTCTTTGACTTCTTCTTTAGAATCTGTCTTAGTATGTTCTTCAGGTTCCGCTTGTTTTCTTTTTGTAAGCATCCCAGGTCGGTAAAGGGGTATAGTTGGTCTATCTTTATTTCTTATTCTTTTTGACGATCCAGAAGCTCCACTATCGCATTTCTCTTCTGATTCTTTTTTATTTATAGTTTCTGCACTGGGCGAAATACTTGAACATTTGGTTGTAGGTTTCTCTTCGGTTTGTTTTTTATCAGTTAAGGGAGACTTGTTTTGTTGCTCAAGTTTTTTTTGTTGAACTTCCATTTTTCGTTCTTCGCGTTTTTCACTGTATTTCTTCACTTTTTTCTGATAAGGTTTTTCAGTATTTTTAGGTTCTTCATGTGATTTAAGTTTAAAACTGTGTTCGACATCTTTCTTTGGAAACCTTAGTTTAATTTCTTTTTTTTCTTTCTTTTCCTCAGGTTTTTTCTCTTTTGGGTTTTGTTTTTCCAATAATTTTTCTTCAAATGGTTCTGATTTTGAATCTCTTTTTGGTGACTTAATACTGTTTACTTTTTTACCATAACCTTTTGCTGGAGACCTTTCATCATAGTATTTTCCCTCAAATTTTTGTTCCTTTCGTTTCTCAAATTCTCTTTTACGTCTGTCTCTTATCTCCTCACGTCGTACCAACTTCTGGGCTCTTTTATTTTTAATAAACTCCAATAAGGGAGTGGAAGTCTCTTTGTTTTTATCTTCACTTTTTTCGTTCAACTGTAAGGAGTATTCAGGTTTAGCATTTGGTTCGACTGGTTTATTCAAATTGGCAACGAATTCTAAATAATAAGTGTCAGTCTCTATAGTACCACTTTTTGGATCTATACGTGACTTTCCACGTTTTTTAGGAGTTTTCTGAAATGGGGCAAATTCTACAACTGCGGTGTATTCATGACCCTTGTTGTCCACAAAAACATAGTTGTCGAATTTTTCTTTGAAGCTATAAACGTCCTCAGGGCAAACAAAGTTAATATAAGCTCTAGAAAAAGCATTTTCACCTAAACTCATATCACCTTTAACATGATAAAGATAATTGTAATCTGGTATAGGAGACACTTGATTTATAAATTCATCCTTTGTTATGGTGGGTGGTAATCGTCTAATAATTACTTTTGTTGGTGGTTTGTCCTTCTTATCTGGTTTTTTCTCATTTTCCGTTAAAGCCATCGTTTAAAAATTGTGATTATTAGGATTTAATATATAAATATAACCTACAATATGACAGATAACAATTTTAGAATATTTCTAATTGAATTGTTAGTTATCGTAAATGTTTGAAGATGGCGATATATCGAATAATATTTTTACCAATTATAAATCGGTACTTTTTGACATTTTTCAGAAATAAGACAAGTGACGTATTGACATAATATTGAATATGCGCACTGATAGTCGCTAAGAAAACTCAAAATTGGTTATTAAAATTTTGCTTTTTAGGGCTCCAAATTTATTAAATTATTTGTTGTCTCTTATTCTGGCTGTGAAAAAATGCAAGTTCGTGAAATCGACATCCCATTTAACACAAACTTCTGTATTTTTTCTTAAAGTTGTACGATTTATTGATTTTTTACTATTTTTATTTGGTTTTTGTTGAACTTTTCATTTGCATTTGGACTCTGAAAAATGAAATAATGAAATGTATAAAAGTAAGTTCCTACACTTCTAAAAGCATGTTATTACGAAATGTATAATAAAAGAAGTAATAGGTGAGTCATTTTTGCAACATTTCTACAGTGATTAGTTTGGTTATGAATGGCCTTCAATATATGAAATGTTTCTTATATATAGTTCAAAATTCTATAATAACCGTTAAATATATATAGATATTGCTTTCCTTCAAAATTAAAAATAAGGAAATCCACAAATAACATTACCCTTCTAGTCTGCTTAAACAAAAGGACTCTCTGGATCAACTCTTATTTTGGGCGGTTAGAATTGTAAATTATTAAACACAGTATGAAATGTTGAAAATATGACTATTTAGTAATAACAAATTGATAATAAATTTTAATTCTAGCTTAACAAGAAATAGATTTATGGTATGTCTCATCTGAGTGAGGTTTTTACTGTTTAGAGTTGGTGCAGTATTGGTACTCTGACAATGATATACCCACCGTGTTTTCAATTCTCACATGACAGATGTTTTTTCACAATCAGAAGTGAAATTAGTTTGTCCCTTGCATGCTATTTTCAAGCTGTATATATTTTTGAGCTTTTACTAATACTAATTTTTGTTAATCGTTAGTTTTCGGTGAGTACTCACTCTGTTACTAATAGGCATTTTGTAGTTTCCAATACTGCTTTTAACTAAAGAGTACTTGTTATGAACAGAAAGGGAACAGATTGCAAAAAGATGCACATCATTTCATAACATATCGCATAAATAAAACACCTACGCCCTTTAATCTAAATTGAAGTAAAATAAGATAAACTCTTTTTTTATCTGATATCCGAAATTTGAGGCCTTTGTATACTCAAATACGTGACTCGTATTGAACTACATTATATGGAATCTCGTTCTCGTTCATAACAATATCCATTATTATAATTTAGAAACCATTAAAAAAAATCAAGTATCTATTAAGTTCTGATTATTAATAATTTTTCTGTGAGTACTTAATAATTTTTTAAAGTTAATAGTACAAGATGTTAGTTTGATTTATAAATTTTCTATTTAAGGTGTCGTGAAAAGTGTTCAAATTCAAACTGGCAACCCAGGGTGCGAGTGGCGCCCAGTGCGCTACAACCTCTTTTAGCGCATCTACAACTGACCGGGGAACGCTGACAGGTAAAAATTTGCTTAGTCTATTAATCCGATTACTTAAGCTTTTGAAATTATAATGGAAAACGTGATGATCCTCACATTATTAAGGAAACCACAAGGTTTGCATCAATTGTTCGTCATTTGTTATCTAATCATTATTTTTAATTTGCTTGTCCAAGGCATGCTCAATAGAGGAAATACTTAATTCTCGTTCTAGAATTTGAAACTTGAATCACTAAGTTTAAGGAAATTCTAAAATAAAATTTTGAAGGAAATAGGTACTTCAACAAGAAAACTGTATTTTATATGAAAAGATCCTAAAGGATTGCACCAAAGATTAGAAAATTAATGAACTTTATACACAGAACTAAATGTTTTAAAAGTCAAGGAAATCAAGTCAGTCGAGTCAAGTCGATTTACGAACTAGCGGAGTTCCATTACTCCAATCGTAAAGTAGACCATTTTTGTTGGAACTTTACGATGATTATAAAATGTAACTTCAGATTATACATTGGAATAGTACTGTAGATAATAATTCAGAGTTTTATGTAGAATTTACATAGTTCATCCCGCCCAAAGCAAGCACTGAAAAGTTCGATTCTTGTGGAAGTTTAGGGACTGAATATATGCATAGAATTCCTAAATATAAACTTTGAATATTATAAGAACTTTATAGAAGAGTTTGCGCGAAAATAAGGTTGAATAATTTAATTTTGCAACACGATTCAAATTGCAATCTTTTGCACTCTGTAAATTAAAATAAGCAAAAAGTACCAGGTAGCCAACTAAAAGCGTTCATTGGAAGAAGATTTGGAATTGTTATGCCTTAAGACAAGTTAATCAAAACATATTTTTTTCCTGGATAAATTTTTTTCTTTCGACATACAAATTGATTGTTCCTTGTAAATAGAAGAATACACAGAAAATGCCGGTGTTGGTAACATAAATACAAAAATATCTTATTACGCATTTTTAATATCGATTAAGTATATTATCTATTTTAAGAAAAATATCGATCGGCCTGCAGGAAAACTACGATTATGTTGTCCTTTTAGATGGAACTGAAATAACCCAGTTTCGCTTTACATTTTCGCGCTTGATGTTATAAATGTTTTCCTCTGTATCAAAGTATCGGGAAAAGTGAGTAAATATTCTAAATGGTCATAAATTAAAAACTCTTTCAATATGTCCGTTTTCGTTGACATCCAGACGTTCAAGAACCTGAAAATCTAAAATTAAAATCTAGAAAACAAACAAAAATTAGGAGACATTCTTTCATATATGTTGGCGTTATTCGAATCAGCTGCACAGGAAGTTTCTTGTTAATGGAGCTTAAAGGATAGCATTAGGGAAATTTCGTTTTTGAACGTTTAGTCAACTAGGTTTTGCTCCTTTAATAAATTTCTAAAGAGAATTTTTCTTTTCACCTTGTAAATAAACGTGGCACATGATTCCATTGAAAAATCGAAGTAGTTTCTAGTGCCAGAACAAAATTTTTATTTTTGAAAGTCTATCGACCCGAAGGACTTATTTACATTTACACTGGCTATGTGACATGTAAAAAATTGTCCCAGTTAAATCATTCTTTAAAATAGACTAGAAGTATATTTGTTGAAAATAAACAGAAAGGAATTCACTAATTCAATAAAAGCATTAGCGAACTTGTTATCATTTAAACGACAATGTAAAATTTATCTGGATTTTTAACTCAGTTTTAAACTATAATGGTACAATTATTACATATTTCAATATATACATATCTTGCACGCATAACGTTACATAAAAAATACTTAAAATGCAAGCCATACTATTCGCAATTTGCGCTCGAGCTTAATTATAATTGTCCGGTTATTTAGAAAGTGGACTCATCACAATGCACAGTTAAAATAGGCTTATGAATCCGGCGCTAAATTATCGTCTACCAACCATACGTTTATCAATCGTGTACCAAAATAAGTTAAATAAAATATGTGTTGTGAGTGTGAATAGTGACTGTTTAACTAGAATTAAAAAGGTTGATATATTACATGTCTGTAAAGTACATCTTCCTAATTTCCTCAAAATCCCTCTATCAACAAGTAGCACGTGATATGTTCGTATGCGACTATTTAATCTCATTCATTATACCCAATTGATAGATTAAATACTACAGTAGTAACTGTCGAATTCACCAAAATGTCAATTGAAAAATGAAAAATTGAAAAAAACAACGTTTTTATCTTCATTTCTACATGTTTCTTTATTTCTGGTAGTTTTTAATCATTCTAGATACATACCAAGGCTGTTTAACTAAAACACTTATAGGTCACTAAATATGAAATGTCTGTTTTTCTAGACTATTAAGTAACAATATTGAACAATTTGAAGCCAATGGGCAAGATGAAGAAACTGGATCGATGTTTTACGCATGAGTTGAATGAATATTAGATGAGAAATCCACTCAAAACTTGCCTTTTTTGACATAAAGGCAAACCATTTTTACATAGAATTGTTTCTTGGTATAAAAAGTAAATTATTTTTGGAAATAGTACATAGGTATTCGGTACAAAGGTAAAAATAAAAAACCGAACCTCGGTCGGAAACATAACATTCACTACAACAAACTAATTAGTGTCGGTTTAGTGATCCACTCTGGCATACTAAATTCTATGAGAATTTAAAGAAATCACTGAAGGGCTTGCAATTAAACAACCTCGACTGGTCATTAGAAACAGACCAATACTGTAGGAGACAAAGCTCTAACTAATACTCAGAAGGAATTCGACATGGAAACTCTTTATCATCCATCATCGCCACTATTATTTCTTCCAGGAATTAATTAACTTTTTGCAAGGAAAAATAGTCTTCTCAAAAAGAGTCAATTCTGACTTTCTTGATTTTATCGGTTCTTATCACCCAGGCTTACTTCATTATTAATTATTATTATGAGATTGCAGCAAGTGTGTCCATAGCTTAGACATAATTTGATTAATAGTTTTTTTTGTGAGTGTGACAAATAAGTTGAAGATTATAAAACAAGTTTTATGCAACGATCTTATAAGAAATTTCCATTAACATTAGTTTACATACAGGGTGTTTCAAAATTGAGTGCAAATATTTTAAGGACGTATTGTTGGGGTCAAAATAAGACTTTTTTTCCTATAAACGTATGTCCTAAAATGCACCCTCTTTGAGTTATGCAAAATTATAGGTCACGTTTCACCCCCTTAAAATTAGATTTCCATAATTTTTGAAGAAAGAAATGAATAGAGCACCTAAAAAAGCAGAGGTTTACAAATTTTCAGGAGATTTGACCCATAACTAGTCACAATTTGACATAATCGATTTTTTTTTACTCAACTTTCCATGGCTATAGCTCAAAGGGGGTGCATTTTTAGGACATATGTTTATAGGAAAAAAATCTTATTTTGACCTCAACAATGCGTCATTAAAATATTTGTACTCAATTTTGAAACACCCTGTATAGTACATTGGGTTTCTGTTTGTTCCATCAACTTCAACCCATTTTTAAAGTAGCTTATAAAAGTCCAGATACAACAGATTTCTGTTACAATCTGTAAATCTACCTAAAATAAATTGAAAATTGCGAAAAAATGAAAATCGATTTTTTTTTGGACATGACGAGTTTCTGAAACGATTGATTCAATTATCATACAAAAGAGTGATGTCATTTGTAGGCTTTCTGGATCTTAACTTTATGTGTTTTGAAATTAGAATTTTAAGTAATTTCTGGCTTTACTAATAACTTTGTAGAAAAACAATTTAAAAAAATTGTTAAAACTTTTTAAGATGTTATAAAAAAGCCTCGTCATGCTGGAGGTACAAGACTATCTTATAGCTGTCCCCCGGTATTTTCTCTCTATAAAACTCTGGCAATTTTCCAAAAAACTAAGAGAGGTGTCAGAATATTTCACGACTCGTACCTCAGTTTACATTCAGCCCTGCTGTGTATATTATATTTTTTCATTATTTTTATTATATAACTGTGTGGTGAATTTATAAAAACTCTCATTAGTCCAGTGTGTAGATCTTATAATTGTTATTTTACTTGAATGTTTTTCATAGTTATTTTTGCTGGTTTGTGTATGTATATTGCTCTTAGAATAATTGGCAATATAATGAAGTTTACCGTTTAATACATTTTTAGAGGCAAATTGCGGTTTTTGTGTTCAAAATTGTGTCTTTTAAAAGATATGGAACCAAATTGTATGAAATCTTAAAGTTAATAAGTTAAAGTTGCGTTTAATGTATTTCCTCAAAACATTGTGAATCGGATGAGTTATTGCTACAATGTTGCAATTACATAATTTTCGATTTGTACATTACATTGACTCTTAAAGAGTTTATAAACAATCAACACCAGGCTTCGCTAATATAATATTCAAACGTTTTGACCGTATCTCAACCATTGCTTCAACATGATAATAACAACCACCAACTTGTCTGCAAATGTTCAACATTGTGTTTAACACGGCAAGCTGAACCTCTATAGATCTCTTCAGTTGTTCTCTTTATTTCGTTCTCGTATCTTCGCACATTCATTTTAAAACTTCAACGATTTAAAAACTATATATTCATATTTCCGGTTTTTTAAAATCGTTCTTTTACCATCTTGGCAAACAAAATATTATAGAACTATCGCCAGGTGTTTGAACTAATAAGATTTTGTTCAATTCATTGTGGCGAACTATACCCTTTCCTGAAAACGTAATTTTTTTTCTAATTGAAATATGCTCAAAGATATTTGAAAAAATGAAAGATACAATAAGAAAGTAGAGTCTATAAGAAGCAAATTGTGTCACAATAAGATAAGTGTCTAAATTTACTTGGTAATTATATTAAGAAGTATCGCACTTAAGATACATTTAGTTAAATGTTAATATAAAAATCGATTTAAAAGTCTTAGAGATCTTTATGACCAATCTGAACATATTTTGTGACTACCCCTCGTAGTTAAAAAAAAATATTGAGTTACGTTTTTCCTTATTAAAATGGCACTCTATCAATCCGAAAAAAAAATTACATTTTCTATAAAATTGTCTTAGAAGTAATATCTTGCAATCCTGACTTGTCACTATGCGATTATGGCATTCTTGTTTTATTTAAGACACCATTAGAAAAATA
Organism: Hypothenemus hampei; assembly: GCA_013372445.1. Taxonomy (NCBI): domain Eukaryota; kingdom Metazoa; phylum Arthropoda; class Insecta; order Coleoptera; family Curculionidae; genus Hypothenemus; species Hypothenemus hampei. The sequence continues at coordinate 804,961 of JABRWK010000034.1, read as the reverse complement.
AGACAATTCAAACGTTAAAGCGAACTTTGCACTTCGGTCATATTTTTGCAATGATTTGCATGAGTTTTACAAACAAGGATATAAGTACAGATTAGTGTAAATATGAGATCCATATCTGAATGTTAATGAAAAGAAACATCTTTTAAAACCGTTGAATAAAGAAAATGATTTACAACTCTTAAATAAGTTTCTAAATAATTCCTGTAAAAAGCTACCCTGTACACCTTTTAAGAATAGATTTATCCATTAGTACGCCATTTAAAATTTCGTTTTTCCAAAATAAAGGTCATTAGTCTTCCATGTGCTCATTTCTGATGGAGATTTTATGGTTTATAAGCTTTGCGATCCTATTAAAACCATGGTTTATTATTCTGTAAAGTAATGTTGTCCATTCTATTTCAATATACATAGATCCATTTCTTTCCTAATATTCGTCTCATTTATTATTCCACCTCTTTTTCGACCTTAACATTTTTTATCGGAAAGTTTGTCCTTCTCTCTACTTGTGATTACCAGATCATCAACTAAAGTCAATGGCAATGAATCGTTTTGTATTATAACAAACCATTTTCATTTATTTTTGTCTTCTTGATTAGCCTTGTATCGCAAAGTTGAATACAACTGAATTTCTGTGTTTTTCTATGAAATTTATTTCTAATAATTGCAGTGTTTTTTTCATTAACTTTATAAGCTAATTACTGCTTTGGTTAATGTTAATTTTTTAATTAATCTTTTTATGTCAATATACCTATATACAGAGTGTAACTAATTATGCTATCTTATGTTTATGCTTATATAGATGCCTATATTTTGTATACAAGGTGTTCAAGTTAGTTTAAAAGAAAATATTTTTGTTAATTATCTACTTTGATATTTTTTAAAATATTTTATTAAAATTTTTTAGTAATTCCACAGTTCTATTATGCCCACTTTTGAGCAAATAAATTAAAAAACCCCAAAGGAAAGTAGAGGGTTGTACACGTTTATTCCCTCAGTTTTTTTACGCAAGCCCATGGTACATGTATTTAGTAGTTATTTAAATGAGCTGTATATTGAAATTTTTTTTCTAGTAAAATTTTGAATTACCGCTTAATCTGTAAAACATTCCATCTTATTTCCCCCCTAGTACATCGTATCTATACTACATTATCTACAGTGCTTTCATTTAAAAACGAACCACCCTAAATAACTTTTTGAAGTATGTATTATTTGAAAATTTCCAAAAACACGTCAATTGAGATGTCGAGGGGGAAACTTTTTGAGCTTATTTCCAATTCTCTATCTTCAACCCCTTGAGCAGGGAGTGACTTGCCCCTAAAATCTTAAATGGAATGGGGGGTCGAATGACACCTCATTTTAAAGGTATTTCAAAATTGCATTTAGGGATGTAATTAGATTTTAAATTTATCGATTAGTTTTTGAGAAAAAGAGCCTCAAAAAGTCAAGAATTACAAAATTAAATATTTTTTTCTGCAAAAACT